>PKRV01001977.1:56723-101285 GCA_003709505.1 Hyphantria cunea
TATATATATATATATATATATATATATATATATATAATGCTAGTGGATATTCGAACAAAAGTGGTGTCCAACTAGGTGGAAGGTGAGACAAACATGAATAGGCATTACTGATGTCATCCTTTTGTATCATAAGTGTTTCGCTCTCAATGGGCTACTGCGCTCATTACTTATGTGTGCCTAGTTGATGGCTACACCAATATTTGAACTGCTACTGTCATTCTTGGTAGTTCTTGAGATGAAGAAAATGTATGTCACAATTGTATATCGATGTCAAAATAGTCCTTAAGCTATAGAATAGGTCATATTATTTAAATGACTATCCTTAAATATTTTTGTGCTAGGTTTTTTCTCACGAGGATTATAACTATGTGTTTTGAATGGTTTAAATCGACAATGAAAAGGGATTATAATGGGGATAAAAAATAGGAATATGGCATACTTGTTTACAGAATAACGTATGTTAATTTCATTCAAATAATAAAAAAAAAAGATTAACACTTCATTATAAATTGTACAAAATAAAGATTTAACTTTGATTCTGAGGAAATAGTTTTATAATATGTCCTAAAATATCCAAAGAATCTCTAAGAATAGCACATCAAACAATAGATCAGTTAATTGTTTGTCCAAAACCAACTTTACTTTCAAACCCTTAGGTTTTAAATAAAAATACTTTGTTTTTACAGTAGACACGACTAAAAAGTTAAATAACTTAGTACTCTCTCTGTAGTTACCAGTTATATTTCTTCCCTTGTTTCTTTAATACAATTAAAAAAAAATGTGTTCTAACTATTTTGCTTGCACCACACCTAACGTACCTACTATCAGCGTCATCGCAAATAACTCAAGCCGCACGGTTCAGGACGTTCCGGCGGGAATCGCGGTTCGGTTCTTACTCGCTACCGATGCGAATTGAATTCGTTGCACGTGTTATCAACACGCGGGACTTGTTAATGACTACGTTCTACGTATTACACGTGTGATGTTCTTCGTTGAGGAAACTTAGAATTACTCTAAACGTGTTGTAGCAGAGAGGTTTGCAGAAAAATATAACGCAGGAAAGATGCTTAGATAAGTTACCGTTTAGAAGCTTTTGCACGTGGCTCCGCCCGCGTGCACATTGGTTATAATGGCAAATAGTAGCCTATGTTCTCCCTAAATAATCAAAGTTTCACATGTCTTGCATTGAAATTGGTGCAATTGTTTATCCGTGAAAGAAACTTCAGTTTTTAGAAAAAAATCTGCACTTTCTATAAAGTCATTAGACAATTACCTTACTCTGCCTGGTGGAAAGCATGAGTAGAATCCTGGAGTGGTCACCATCCGCAATGCGAATTTTTTTGACGCTTATATATAGATACTGTTATTGTTTTTTTATATCCAAGTATTTTAATGTAATTTAACATGGGTATTACGACATATGAAAGTGCTTTGATGACTTATATTTGTTTATGGTATTAAGAGAGTATGATACGCTGTCGACGCAATCGTACGTTCTGTGAGTAAAACGTAAACTAATGTTTAAATTAAAAATATCGAATATAGTGATTGAGGAATTTATTAGTTATTCAATCTAATGCGAATAAGGACAATGCACCATGGTGACCCACACTATGACGGCCTTGTTAGTTGCTTTTTCACGTCCGGTTTAATAAACCCAGAATCATAGTAGGAGGGAAACACGTGAGCTAGCAGTGAGTTCCAGGTTTTGACCGCTCGGCAGAGGAAGGTTTCTTAATGTTAGACTCTTACTCGACTCAACTGACTAGCACCGACTTTTCCTAGTTACACGAGAGGTCGTGAAACCTACCATACAACTTTTGACAATACTAAAGAGACATCAAAGGACCATTGGTTTGAAAACCGCAGATCAACTTCGTTGGCAGAATTCACTATCAGTTGCCCTTGACTATATTTAAATTATATTTCCCGATATTATACCACTTTTCTGGATTCATGAACGCACGGGGACATTTCAACTTCACGTGTAATGGTAAGGTAAATGTTACAAACTATTACGGCTTTGTCCTTTCAAAACACTTCGAAACGTCGCTCAGGGAACGATTGTGGGGGTAAAAAATACCTCTAATGTGGGTAGCGTTAATACCCCCAGATGCGAAGTTACTCGCTAGAACATAGCCATAAAAAGTAGTGGCTCTATGCTCCACCAGACGGTTCTTCTAATGCATTTTATTTTACTATGAGCTTCTTAATAGCTACACTGTACAGTCATTAAATTCTTTCGAGTTAATTGTGATTTTGATGATTAAAATTTAATTTAAGTTATCCGATAACTCGGTTTACGATGTATTAAGTTTAGTAGTGAAAACAAACTATTAAGTTTTTTAATGGCTACCCACCTTAATTAGCGTATGTACAAAATAGACAGTGCTTATGATTTAGTTGACTTTAAGAATTGAAACCTCCGATGCCTCTATACTGGATTGCGGCTATTATAATTGTAGAACGTAACCAATACTGACACTAACATGATCTAATAAAGATGCTAGACAATGTTTGGATATAGCGACATCCGTTGTTATCGTTATACAATGGAAATTATACTCTTTATGTCACCATACGAGATACGCAGAACAATGGAGTCATTTCTAATCCTCAATTTTGGAAAGATAATAATATGAGACCCAATCTATAAGAACTTGTAGGCTTTTTGTTTTGTGTTTTTTTTTAATAATTTCTTTGATAAGTGCAAACTGTATAATATGGATTGTAATGGACGTACTGTAAAGGGCTTTATTTCCTTACAGACGTTGGAAACAGATAAACACGTGACAGTTTAATAATTAAGTAGAATGTAGAAAGTGGAGTGTGAGGAGTGCCCTGGGAATCTAAGTGGTGGTAATTGTAGGATATATTTGTACCCGTATTTGAACAATTCGTTTCGCCTCGTTGCCTTCAATCCACTGGATGATTAGAGGTTTACTCAACACGTCTCTTTCAGTTCTTTATAAGCATTCTAATCAAAGGGTTAATTTTAAATTACTGGTATACATATAATTTTAAAAGAGGTTAATTATAGTCCAAACCTTTAGTTAATATATTGAGGACCAAAAATAAGCGTGTTTTGTCGTGAAGCTTAGTTGAAGAATCGCCGAACACAAATATTTCTGAGGTCGTATCATAACTTCGCTCGAGAAGACTCGTATGTACCGTAGCATGACTCTTTTGCGGTGATCATCATAAACCCACGGCATTGCACTGTTTGACATGGCTTCTCCCAAGATATACCACAGAGCCCGTTCTGTTGCTTGTTGCATCCAGTTGTTGTGCTGGCCTTCTTACGCAAATGCCCCTCCAAACCACCTGAAGGTAGCCTACGCTACGTTTGCCAAGACGCGGTCTCTACACCAGAACAGCTTACTATACCTATGCATATTGCAACAATTTCAAGTAGAAGAAAATGTCTTATCAAAAGGTAAATTATTGCCTCTTTGAATTTCAATTTCATATTGTTATTATTGCATTTCTCTTGAGAGTTTTAGAGCAATAATACATGATGACAGGGACAAGAAGAGAAAAATAAATATTATGTATTCAAGTGGAGTAAAACACTCGTTACTCATGTTCCCCACAACTCACGTTGAATAAAAATACTGCTGACATTTACAAAAGTACTAAATCATGTAATATTTGCGGAGAAATCAAATAGAAATGGAGTTGATTAGAGCTCAAACATTTCGTACATGTGACGTGGGGTGTATCTGTATGTGCTCGGGGTAATTTCCTTGATGTCAATTCTCGTGTAATGCTATCGTATGGCTGTGTAAATATTCAATTAGATGTGTCTGAACCGAACGGTGAACGGTGGCGCGGGACTGTTGCTGACGAGACCCGTCATATTTATTTTATATACCTCATATATTTCTTTATTGTTGATATCAGCAGTATCGCTTGTTGTTAAAGCGGTTATGGTTGGTTAAATTCTCGCGCAATCCAAACATCTACACGACACGTAAACAGTTAAAATGTAGATGGTTATAAAGATATGGTCACATATTTATTTAGTGATGCTAGATAAATTCCAGGTCCGTTGGGCGTTCATTGTTCTGTTTTACTAGTCAAGCCCTTTTCATTTGATACCTATATAGTGTTTATAATGAAACAGACCTTATTTAATTGTATTATCACCAGAACTAAAGGTATATACCGAATTTCAGATGAATCAGTCAACAGAAAGAGGGTCAACTTTCAAATACTAGGTTTGACCCAAACAAACAAACAGGGCAAGCGTAATAGACCCGTTTAATAAAAAGAATAAATGAGTTGCAATTAAAAAAAGGCATGTAAGTACACTATCGGACATAGGTATTAGTGAGGAAGCAGATTAAATAAGCTTGGGCCCGTTGGCGGACCTTGTTATTGTTGCACTAATGAGAACGAAGAGATGGGAGTGGAAATGGGAATGAATGTGAGATATCAGTGTACTTAATACCTACCCTAGATTAATACTTTAATTCTGCTTTAACTTTTTTTTTATATACTTCTTTTTTGTATTTAATTAATCAATTCACTACTAACTGACTTTCTTGCCACATTCTTTTTAAATAGTATTTAGTTATTGTTCTTCATTCGATTTGTCTAAATACTTTAAAAGCTAAGTTTACAGATATGTTTTCCCCCTCCCATGAATACACCTTGACCTGATGTAGGTGGCTAATCATACATAATCAGAATAGCGTAGGTTCTATTTTCTGTTAAGCGCTTTATTTGCGTAATAGGTCATCTTATTCAAGAGTCTTTATTTTCGTCACACAAAAATGTCGTAGATATCCGATTCAATGGCAAGCTTGAAGTATTTCCTTTTATCGTAGAACCTTCTAAAGTGTATTTTATTTTTGAACAATGAATTAAAACCGTTATTGTATCTGAATTAATCTGATACACGGGAATGTTGTGGACCAAGCTTTATTTATATAAAGTGTGTGACAACAGTTGCAACGCGGGTTGAGGTAAAGTGTGAGTGACAGCTCGGAAACGCCTCCCGTCTTGGCAGGTTTATCGCCAGGGATTTTGAAATTTAATTTTGTTTGTCAAATCTCGTCAAGTACAAAAACACTGTACAAGTTGGTTATTCATCTCGGATGAACGATATGATAACCGTTAGGGTAGTCGAGTTCTTGAGTGGAAACCGCGTCTTGGCAAACTATTGTAGGACGTCCACAGGCCAGGTGGAGTGATGATTTTCGCAAGATGGCTGGTAGGAGCTGGATGCGAGAAACCGAGGATCGAACGTATTGGCGTGGGAACGTATGATGAAAATCTGTCTAAAAAATCAATGTAAAAATAAATCGTTATTCATTAAGCATATACATTGTTTTTCATTAATATAAATAGTTTTTGTATAAAATATTTCTTTAGTTATATCAAATTGTTAACACAATTCAGAGCATACGTATAGTTTACTTTAGAGCCATGTTAGGGGCGATTAAGGGGACTAATCCACACTTGGCCAGCGTGGGGACGTGGTGGTGGCCTTAACCCTCTCCCTCTCCTGAGAGGAGACCCGAGCCCAGTAGTGGCACATTATGAGTTGTTAATGAAGGAGACTAAGATTTTCTGCGTTACACTCGCAAATTTACTCTATTCACACGTAGCACGATAAGATTTCTAGTTCTACTTACTCCAAAGGAGGTTTTGCAAGGAACTTCTGCAGTTAGCAATATCTTTGATTGTTAGTGTATATTTTGTAAACGCAATATATGTCATTCTAATGTTAATGTCATATTGGTTGTTTTTCATCTGTGATGTGTGGCAACACTGCTCTTGTACGCTGTTCTGTGTGTGTCGAAAGTTATCTCCACATGTTATCAAAATACATCTTGGTTTATACTAATAATTAGTTTTCTTTATACCCAAAACCCATCATTCATCATAATAATTATTGTGATTAAAGATAATTTCATTGTTCAAAAATAAGTAATTGATTCTACATAATAAATATTTCCAAAGAAAGTTATTAAAGGATACCTTAATTCGTAATCCAATGACATATTACATATGGAAAGCTTTAACTTATAATCTGTGCTTCTGTTGCGCAGCTGCGAGGTATTACCACGATGACTATATAATAAAAGTTGGTAAGACCACCGGCTGCGAACTCCATTACTGTTTCTTCAATGGATTTTTACGCGACAGTAACCAATCATTTCATTTATAGGGTTCCGTATTTCAAAAGGAAAAAATGGAACCCTTGTAGGATCAGTTTTTGTCCTTCTGTCTACGCGCGTCGCTAACTTCTGTCGCGTTTCAGAGAAAAAGAGCCTTGATAGTTATCAAGACTCTTTTTCTCTTGAACGCGTCGAGATATCAAGCAAAAATTCATATCGATACTCAGGTCTACTGTACCTTGGAGCTGTGAAAATATCAAAACTTCTAAGCCAACACAATCAAAAGATACAGCCTTTTATGCTGCAACTTTTACAGCATAGATAAAGGAAAATGCGAAAAGTATTAGTTTTTAGTTACATCATATAATAAATCTACAGGTTTAAACGGAACTCTCGGTTCGCGATTCCGACTCGCACTTGGCCGGTTTTTTTATTGAAGCGAGAGAAGTAACGATTGGAGATCTTTATCATGCGTGTATGTAGAAGGCGAGTCTCCGATGGCTATTACAGCCATCAACCGGTTTGTTGCAAACAGTTGCCGCCACCGGCCGCGATGGACCGATAACACAGTAATTGCGCGATTATCGTCAATTTCAATTATCTAATAAGATTAAGCTGTTTGTGTCCTGGGTGTTTTTGTATCCATTGAATGAGTTTTTGTTAATAGCATTATAAAAGTCATTCCTGGTTTACGAGATGTCTTTAGTTACACTGGATTGTAGCCAATCCAGTCTCACAAAGTCTACTGCCACCGGGTTCTTTATATTACGAACTTTGAGTTGGGTCAGTTGCATTTCTTATGTGTTACATGTTGTCCCTCCATTGTATCAATCGTAGTGACTAAAACCGTATGTACATACGTCATAATTATAAATTATGCTTATAAAAGTTTATCTATATAACGTATAAAATTTTCGTGTCAATTTCGTGAAATTTGTTACCAACCGTCAATGGAACGGCTTTACCAATTATTATGAAATTTTGTGTGCAGTGTGCATATCGGATAGTTTTAAGAATCGGTAAATATCTATTTTTCATACACCTAAATGATAAGGGAGAGCTACAACGGCAAAACCATGTTTGCTGGGTCAGCCAGTACTAGTATAGAAAGCTGACGAGTTTGTTTGTTTGCTTGAACGCGCTAATCTCAAGAACTACTAGTCCGATTTAAAAATTATTTGAGTGGTAGATAGCCCATTTATCGAGAAAAGCTTTAGGCTATATGTCATCACGTTAAGACCAAAAGAAGCTGAACACCGATGAAGAATGTTACAAAAACAAGGCAAAATTATTACGCGGGCAATAGGAGACGTAGACGAGGTTGCGTGGGTTAGCTAGTATTATGATAAAAAAAATCACTTTGCACTTTACCCTTCACTGAGATGCATATACCTATTTTTAAATAAGGGTGTCTCTCCCTTCAACAATAAGAATGACCACTTTACTTTCCACTCTTATGAGCGTTCATAGCCGAGTGCAGTTAGCCCAACAACTTAACACAACAGAAAAACGCTGTTAAACGGATTAGTTGTGCGACTAAAGTTGCAACTGCAACCGCGACCGTTAATCGAAACAAAAACTGCGTTAGCGCATGTATGCATGTGTGCATGAGGCTGTTGCCAAATAATACTTAAGCCGTATGATAACTGTATGTTGTTCTTTACTACATTCTAAATGAAAATAGATGAGTTATTTTAAAAAGAGTTACTTATGAGGTTTGAGGATACTTTTTTACAGGTTCTTTCATGATCCATGAAACTTTAGAACGACGTAACTAAAGTCTTTGATATAGAGTTAAGAAAGTGTCTGGAGAGGTCTATGTGAAATAAAAGCTGATTTTGATTTTGAAAATAAGGAGTAGGAGAAGAAGACATGTGGATTTATCTTAAAACGGGACTTGACATAGGACATAACAGGAGATTTACTTCCACAAGTTACTTCTTATTTCATCAGCTGTCTGTAAGTGAAAGTAAAAATCGGTACAGGTAATCTAGAGATTAGCCTAAAGAAATAAACATACCAAATAGTATAAATTGAATACAAAAAATACGATAAATAATTTCGTATGCATTTACTGAAAAGCTTTTTTATAATGGCGTTTTATTTATACCTTTACCGTCTTAATAATCTATGCCTATAGGTTCTATTGTGTTAATGTTCTTATAAATACCAATCTAATGATAAGCTCAGTGGAGTCGTTAAGTAAAGTGTCTTGTTACTTATGTTTTACGTACTAACATTTTATTTATGAAGCTGTAATTAGTTATATCATCTGAGTTTATTTAACATCTTCTTATAAAATAAGAGTTCCATAAAAATAATTATGTAAATGTTTTAATCAATCTAGAAGTAATTACGGTACCTACAATAAAAAGGAACACGTGATACGAAGATCTTCTTTTAAGTAGTTATAACAATTATCAGGAACCATTGCGTATGTACTTATATACTACATTAACACACTACACCACCGCAAGACATTTAGCCTTATATACCAGGCGGGCCAATATATATAATATTAATATTTTGTAAGAAAATAAATAGCATTCAAAATGTTTATTGAACTTCCTATTTATTCTTAATCTCATAAAATCCTTTCATAAATTGGTCCAGTCGAACTAGTTCACAACTTTCAAGTTTAATTCACAGTAAATATCGCCCAAAGCCTGCATTATTACAGCGAACCAAGTATTTATGTGGCACCTTATAAATCGTTTTGTGGATTAAACTTTACAATATAATGTTGACATGAGCTCTACCAAACACCCCAGGGTTTATTTAGGAGTTAGAGAATAGCTGTCTATAATCTGGTCGATATGCAGCTTTGTGTATGGGCCACGGGCACGGCAACAGAGCGAGGTGAAAATTTAAACCTTTGAAGTTATACTTTTCATTATGTATGGTCGTCATTTTAGGCACGACTGCGTGATCTTGATTGAACTTGCAGACTGACTTTAAACTGTAGTTTTTTAAGTATGTCACATAGCTACTTATTAGTAGTCAGTTGACAGTGGCGTATGGACACACACATTCGTTTGTGATAACAGCCTTATCGAAATCCATATATAAATAAATTCATAAGTTATATTATTTGAAATTATTAAACACTTGTAATATCACGTTAAACTTAAATCTGGGACAAACAGAGCTGGCGCGAAGAGCTTTAGATCATAGCTTTAAAATGATTTTAAAAAATGAACATTTAAGAAAAAGTCAAGCTAAGATAAACAGTAACATGCAGTTTTACAATTTAATGCAATAGTCCTGCGAAGAATTAATCAAAGTTCTTTAATAAGAGGTTTCCATAAAAAATTCGTAAGAATTGGTATTTCACAAATGTGGATGGTAACAATTGCAACCAGCAGTCGAATATAGAGGTCGTCTCACTGTTTGTCTGTGACTCTTGATAATGTTTCTGTGTCATCTTATAAATCAAAGTGTTATAATTCGTAACTAAAACGCCGCAACTAAAACGATAATGATGAATTATAATAAGCTCTGGTCATGCCAAATAAACTCAGGTAAACTGAAAAATATTAAATAACGGAATAACAAAGCTTTTTAAAATAACAACAGCTACAAGAATACACTTCAAATTTGGATACGGTGAAGTTCCCTCAAATGAAAATGAGAAATATTCCCACAAAAAACATTGTATTGTAAGCATTTTTTTAATTCTTAGATTCTGTAAGTATAAAATATTCTACTCAAGAATGGGTATATTATTAAGCCCCATAAAATTGAATAACATTCAAACCTTTATAATATAAAATACACAGCTCATCTGTGTGTCTCATACGTATATCGTATGCGTAAATATACAATGGATAAATTTAAATAACTGCTGTTGGGGTAAAGTATTAACGGCGGAGTGCGTCACGCTGGATACGCACACGTTATGTGGGTACCGTTTTATATCTATGAGAAGGAGGAAACTTAATCTATAAAATAAAATACCCCCTAGTTAGTGTGTTTGGTAATTAAAGTTTGCATACTGGTAGAATATAGGAAATGGTGTAATAAACGTTTTACCTCAGCTGTTTTATATATTTTTTTGCCTGATGGAATTCGGAACACAAGAGGTATCCCAAGTGCCTGCTTTTGGAGGATGTGGAGGGGATGTGGGAGGGTTTAGGGTTAAGGGCTTCCGGTATCCTCACTCTCTCGGTGGAACATAGCGCAAGCTCTGTTTCATACCGGTTTTCTCAGCCTCACGCCATAATATCACTCCGTTCGAGCCGGTCCATCCATCCCGAAACGTGGCTCTCCCACGGTGGAAAACGGTGTTATAGTTGGTCAAAATCCATTTCTTAGGAAAAGTCTGTGGTGGGCTAGTAAGGGCGCTTAATGATGAAATGTGACTAGATTTATATCAAATCTATATTCACGATTACAAATATTAATATCTGTCAATATTATAAGTATTAGCAGCTTAGGGAGTAAAATTATTGAAGTTGGTTCCGATTTAGTTCCAAAACTGAGTCGATAGAAGCTTCTTATGTTTTTACTCCCTAAGATTTGCCTTAGAAACGAAAGTTCACTTCGTTCGATATCGGTCGAGAATCATGCTAGTGAGAAACTAGGATCATTGCAGTATTCATGAAAGATTGCTTGTTATTGTTATACTAATGTGAGCTGATGGATCGAATAATCAAATGTACTACTAATAAGTACTAGCAATTTGAAATTCCTTCTCATCTAAGTACTTATTTTTTTAAANATATACATATATATATACGACATTACCGTCAACCTTTAATGTGTAGTACATAGCTATATATATATATACCATTAACAATATTCTCAATTTTCCAGCCGTTGCACAATATGTAAACGAGTCCAATCGAATCAATTACGGATACTAACCGGCCTTACAACAAAGGCACGACCACAATACGAGTACTTACCAACAACATGGGTCTTTCGAGCCGGACCATTGGACCTTCAATGACCGTCCACTCGACACCGCCCAATAATCCAAATAAACACGGAGCTAGCTGTCACAGGCACGCGACACTTTTATCGCTCTAGTCCACTCCGCTCCACCACCCCTGACTATGTTTGATTGAACCATTGCTTGTTGGTCCCCATATTACGCTGCTAACTCACTAAAGCTATAGGTTTCGATGTGTAAGCACAAATATGACACATATGCCTCATTACTCTTTATAATAAATAGAACGTAACTGTTACTTTACTGTAAATATAGCTACTACGTACTAGTATTCACTCAGTAAGTCTGTTCCTCAATGTAAATAATGAGTTAAGAAAAACAAAAACAAGATATTTGTAATGATTAAAATAAAGTGGTCGTCCGCTGCCGGAATATTAACGACATAATTCAAATTCAACACCAATATTGCACCAAACAACAACTTGTAATAAAAGCTCAACTCCTTTACTATCCAAGTTTAGGGAGCCTTCACTCTGAGCTGTCACCACGGACACGTATCCGAACTTTATCATTTTTTCCATCTCGAACGCAAAATTTGATAACCATAGGACCAGTGACAGCTTTCAACTCCGGGTTAACTCCGTGTTGCGGGCGAGAGAAAAAATTTAATAGCTTCGAGAAGATTGCCTCGTATCCCCTTTTATGAGGTGTTAGTTACTGCGAACCCTACTCCACAGACCCTACAATTTAAAAACTATATCTATAATTGAGTACCCGTTGAATATAAACGACCGTTTTACATCTATATTGAGTATTATTTTGTTTAAATGAATCTTCGAAATTGTCGAAAACCGATTTACTTATAAAATCAATTGCTATAAATTAAGTAAGTAAATTTTATGAAACAGTATTAAATGAACGAAAATATACACTTGATGAGTCGGATCACAATGACGTCGCGCCGTACAAACAATAATTAAATGTGGGCAATGATGGACCGAACAAGACTTTGTCACAACTGACAATTATTTAATTATGTATGTTTTGAAGGAATTGGTGAATATAACTGTAATCGTGGTTACAATGGACGGGCGATGTAAATATGTACAGTCCAACACTCGACAAAAAATCAACATACGTTACATACAATGTTTCAGAATTATTTTCCTTATGATGTTTTTTTGAAACTTACTAACGTGTTAATTAGCTCAATTGATTTAAATGTTAATGATTTTCGAAGGATTATTCTTAAGTACAGTACGTAAATAAATTTTTTTTCTGATGAATAAATTGGTGAGTCACATTAAAATATTATTGCATTAAAAAAATAAACAAAAAGCTATTTTATGGTTTTATTCTTGTTAGGATTAGTAGTAGTACTATAGTAAGTGATGTTAAAATTTAAACTTTAACATATAATTTTACTTAAGAATACGGGATAGTTTTAAAACATTTTCCATATTAAGTGAGTGTGATAAAGTAGTTACTGTATCTTTGTCGTTGATAACTAAATTGCTTTACGTAAAAAAGCTTTATCAACTATGGTTTACCAGAAGTAGTTACAATAAACCATTTTTATACATTAGTATCCTGTAAACGAGTTTAAACTATATACAATAAGACTATTAAAATGAAAAAACTTACCTGGTGGACAACCGCAGTCATTATAGTCCCGGATACTCCTTCTTGGCCTCCAGTACATGGGTGGCCTGCTGAGCACCTCACGCCGGAGCCGTTCGACAAGTGGCTGTTGAGGCTCCAACACCGCACTCCGCAGCGCCAGGTGCTGCTCCTCCAACAACGACAATCGGTCCTGCAGACCCTGCTGCTTGTACAAACTGTACCCGCTCGAGATCAGGCTCATGGCACACGCACACCATAACACCGCACAATACGCCCAAGGATCAGCCGGACATCTCTCCTCGCATCTCTCCAATTTCTTTTTTGCCTCCTTTCTCTCTTCCTTTTTATTTGCCTGATTTTGTATCCTCTCGGTGTGTTTACTGTCCGGAGGCGACTTGCCTCCCATTTTTAAAATCATGTTTTCTCCGTTTTATGTCTCATGAATCGCATTTATCCCCGAATATGAATGACACTGACATCTTTTCCGACGTAACCATCGTTAACGTTCAACCCGATTTGTGTTAAAACGATACATCGTACTCACAATAAAGTCCGGTCTCGAGTTTTCACGGTAAAATCTTCTCTATTTTTAGTTCAATTAAATTAAAAACATTGAAAATACAAAAGAAAACACAAAAAAAGAAATTGAACCCAAAATAACACACAAGATATGTGAAGGTACGCTAGTGGACGTAGTTGTAAACGTTGTGATCGTGTTTGATTTCGTGGCAGAGACGCGCACGAGGCGTGGGGACGTGCCGTCGTGTCGGCAGGCGGAGTGCCACTGACTCCGTTGACTAGCTGATCACAGGATCAAGTCTCTGCGGCTTCACGAGACAACGAGGCGTGCGCCGCGACGCGTCCCGACTCCTAACACAGCTTTTGGGAATTCTTTCGAATTTCGTGAATATGTTGGTAGGCTTACTGTATAGTCTAGTTAAACTGTAGCTTAACAAATGCACGATGGTCAATTTACATCTAAATGTTAGATTAAGTTGATAAAAATGATAATATAGTATGTTAGAGGTTTTGTGAACCTTGACTCTAATCTACTAGTAGTAGTTTGCCTAACTAAACTTATATTTGTTTACCTCAAAATTTCTTAAAAAAACAGTATTACTTTCAAAGAGAGAGAGAAAAAAATACACGGAAGCAAATTTAATTTGTAGTAGGTACTAAATGGACAGCTGAACAGAAAGTTGAAGATCATTAACCTTCGCATGGTTCGGAAACGGTTTCAAGAATCGAATTGGTACTTTTATTGGCAAAGTTTTTTTCATTGCAATCAAGCTACACGGCATGCCGAGGTATGTTTTATAGTTAGAAGTTCGTCAGAAGGTCCGTATTAAGAGGAAGCGTGCAAAAACGTGCAGGGTCGAGCGAGCCGAGGAGCTGCCAAATTGGGCGCCAACTCGCGTGGAAGAACCGAGGGGGGACGGCAATCCAGTTAGTCCCTCACCCCCGGACTCCGATACCGAATCGGTGAGTAACACCGGTTTAACTTTAACTTACGCTGTCTCATCTTTTAATACGACTAAAGCTGAAGCTAACGATGAATTTACATTCCTAGTACGGAAACAAAGTATTGCGTAATTCAAACTAAACAAATGGAAATTGATGCAAGAGCTTTCAATTTGTAGATGTTATACTGTTTGTTGTTGTTGTTAATGTAATTTTGATAAAACGCTGAGTGCTGCTAATGATGAGGGACGACGGATTTTCATCTATAACGACGTTATATTTTTAACGTTCCCTTGATTGCTGTCCAATATGAATATTACAACAGTTTATGTCTAAAAATTATACTACGGCAAATTTAATTTTTGAAGAGTCATTGGAGTGTTGTTTACTAAGTGAAAACTATGTTACATTTTCAGAAGATATTAATGAAAAAAATTAAATCTGAATAAACTATTCTACAAAAAATGAAGCTTAACTTTAAGTATTTAAATCTCAGCGGGTATATTTTAATCTGTAC
The DNA here is from genome assembly GCA_003709505.1 of Hyphantria cunea. NCBI lineage: Eukaryota > Metazoa > Arthropoda > Insecta > Lepidoptera > Erebidae > Hyphantria > Hyphantria cunea. The sequence goes on from PKRV01001977.1 coordinate 71,347, forward strand.
TACGCATCTACGCATATCGACATTAATTAAATTTGTAAAGAATAAAAAAATACGGATGTTTTTTAGGCAATAGAAGCTATTAATCTCTTTAATAGAGTCATTAAAAATGGAGTGGCGAGCGCAAGCGCCGACTGCCACAAAAAACGCCACGCCACTTGAGCCCCGACGTGCATTACGTACGATCCTCTGTAATAAAGCACTCATAATAACATTAAAAGATAATCCAGATAACGACTCATCCGCGCATACCGATCTAATAAGTCACAGCACTACTAATGTCCAACCTTATCAATACTCGAAACATCTAAAACGGTCATTACAAAAACTTTATTAATGTTATTTACGATGCCATTACAATTCGGTTTAAAGTTACTAGTCTATAATTGGATTTGGTAAAATTTTAATACAATATTTACAGGATTGAAATATACGTTTTCAAATTTTATGACTATATTATTTTTTAATGCTTCGTTCAAGAGCTTAAGTGCTCGATCTCAAGTCACCTTTGAGAATATTTAAACACTTACGCGAACGTGCAAAATACGTGAGCCTTTTATAAATTATAAAATGATGTCGATCATTTGAAATGTTCGTTAAGATCGTAATTACTTTCTTATGAATCCACAGAACTTTGAGTAGCAGAAACAAAAATAGAATCAATTAAAACAACTTTGTTGTGTGTGTAGTTTTGCAGAATTAACTTAAGAGTCGTCTAGTACACTTTCCCTTGTGCCCGGTGTGGGATGATGCAGCGATCCATCTCTTAGCCCTTGACACTGCAAATTTAATTTAAAACTTTTGTACTTCGTCAAAATGTTGAATTTAAGACCGTCCCATGCTGACAGTTAATATTTTTTTAATTTAATCCCGTATTCTTTTTAATAATTGAGCAGCGCGGAGTCTCCCTCGTCGTTGACTCGAGTCCGCACAACATTCTTGGTGAACTAAAAGTTTCCTTAATGATTATATAGGAGGTCCACGAGAGTCAAGGGAAATCTTCGACGGTGAATTAAAATTATATTTGTTTTTACTTGCCTCGGAAATTGTCAAGGTTTAACTCTTTAATATTAAATAGAAAAGTTATAAATGGGTAACAATGCAGTTAAAACATAACTTTGAGCCCTCAATCCAAGTAGACCGCTTACGTTAAGTTGGTCGACTCGACTTCGCCAACAACTGGTTTTACACTACTACTGGGAGCAAAGCTCGTGACAGTAGCTCTTCACAGTTTGTTCTCTTGTTTCTTACTGTATATTATTAGAAACTTTACCTTTCTTTACAATTCGTTTCATATTGACGTAGTTTGTGCACGTGTCGCAGCCGACTAGCTTAATTAGCCGATCAATTAACTTACTAGCCTCTTTGCTAAACAGCACACCACCGTTCAACTGTCAATTGAACAGCTGAATAAACTAGTTGACTGAGACATATGTTTAAATTATCAATATTATGTCTAATCAATTAAGTTTACTAAAATTGCATTTGTAGCCAATTTAGTCTTGTCATTAATATTCTTTTGAACATTATAATAACTGAGAACAATAATCTCACACATGGTCGTCTATCCCAAAACTGAGTTAACCTACACATAGTATATATTTATATATACAAAAAGGTATGATTTTAATCATCACACAATTATTTTCTCATATGTGGAAATCAAACCCACAGCCCTAGCCAGGACCCTGACCCGTTGAAAGGGAAAAAACACGAGAAACATATTAATAAGTGAAAGCTATACTAAAATTATTAGGACAGAAATAAATTTTAAACCTTTTCAGAACTATTTAAAACAAGGCTTTTATAGTGATGTTAAGTTAATGAATAACGGTGTACATTTTTGAAATATTTCTGAAGTGATAAATTCTAGCACTTTTTAGGGTTAAAATTATCATTCTAGCTTCACTTCTCGCGGTGACCCGCTAGAAGTGAAGCTAGAATGATAATTTTTATGAAGACATTATGAAATTTCTAATTACAAGCTTTTATTTCCCGATGTTTGTCTGTACTCAAGTCTTGCAAGTTAAATTTGTCCTACGTCCCGATTTCCGAGTTCTGATGACAATGCAATTATTTAAAATCGTTATATTATTTATCCAAAATGGCTGCCCTCTGTAGCAACACAAAATATATATATTTCTAAACAACCCACCTAATATGGGTATCAAATGAAAATGAAAAAGAAAATTTTGTATAAAAAAATACCTAAAATCTTTTTAAATTAATCACTTGTTTTACATATTAATTTTACAAATAACATTCTAAGTTTTCACTCATATCGGCAGTCCTATTACTGCCACTTTTTTACCTGTCGCAACTCTGTTCACATTTAATGTATTCGTAGTTGAATAAATCATAAATGAGTGCTACAGAAATCTATAACAACTTTGTGTAAAACCAAAGATTTATATCCCGGACTTAGATTTTAAAGGCACTAGATCAGAATTTATCGTTTATGGCTGACAGATTGTGAAATCAATTGGAACCAATTAATCAGTGTAGCGGATACTCTCTGAGGGCCTTATAATTGTTTGTAGGAACATTCAATTTTCTCCAACCAATCAGAATCGCCGTGACCTTATTAAATCCATTCCAATTTCGAAGGAAGGCGTAAATATTACGAGTGGCGCGAAATGTAAATAGCTTGGAATCGCCGAAACGAAAGTGAAATATCCTCTAGTCCGCGCACCGAATTGAGGCAGCCACGTTATCGGATCGTTTGCTTTATTTACAGTTTGAGGTTGAATTCGGAAAAGTTGCGAAGGGGCGAGGTGGGAGGTGTTCAAAACCATCCACTTCCTCCACTTTATGAATTGTGGAGCGGTCACCTACTTGCGAATTGGCGACACCAATACCGAGTCCCGGTGTTTCACGTTCGTAAATATTGAACTTGGAAAAACCACGACCACAGCCCGCACTGCGGTTCTAGCAATTTATTGTTATTACTTGTTGGTTTTGTGCTGCTGATTAAAACTTTTATTTCAGTTTCATTTCGAAGAACAATAATATACAATTTTATTTGTTGAAAATATTGTATTGTTACTGAAGATATTTCAAAACTTTGTTAGTCCTGTTTGCAGGAAACTTGAATGAACCTGCAATTTCTGCTTAAGAAGAGTATCGTCGGCACGGATGGCGTACGGGTTTAGGCGGCCATCACGCGGCCTTTTTCTGCGATGATTTTAGAGGGTTCATACTCTACATGTGTGATTTATAAATTATGGTTCTGAGTCTGGGTCTTCTTGTATCCGATTCATGTATGTTTGTAAAGTCACCCGCGACACTGGATATGTTCCTATTGCGGGTGTTTTTTATAAAGTAAGGTATGGTAAGGTTATATTTTTTTATGAATTGGCCTGCCAAAGTGACTCTACTCTTCCTGATGGAAAGCAGCATAAGCAGAATATGATAGTGGTGGTCACCATACTCATTGCGAATGCAGGCAATGCAATAATGGCGGCCTAGAGATGCTTCTGCATCATTGGGTCTCCGGTTTCGTACTCGCCAACGAAACACGACAGCACGCATGCTGTTATTTTACTCCGATCTTCTGTGCGCGGGTAGTACCTACCTGGTCGAGCCGGCCCGATCGTGCTGAAATCAGGGTGTCTCATCGGTGGTTCATTGAACTAGAATTGAGTTTTATTATAGTAAATTTATATAATATAGAGGTCGATAAAAGTGTTGACTTATGCTAGATGTGATACGCAGTATATGTTAGAATATGTAGAGCGGCCCATCGCTGTCACAAATTAGTATGCGAAGAGCTGATCCGAAAGCAATTAGACGTTTCGATTCCATCTGAATTCCAAATGGGTTTCGATTGGGACAAATAGTTTGGACCCTTTAAATTGGTGTCGAGGTGACGCGTGATGTTCTAATGTAATCACTCCGGCCAGAGGTTCGCTTCAATTTGCAGCTTACGGGCAAACTTCGATCTGTGTGATTTTGCAAATTGTGATTGTGGGCTATGAAGACTCTTTTACAGGTACATTAAGTTCTGTTTAATTTGAGACACTTTAGAAATAATTACAAAATAAATAAACTTATTTTAAAACTTTCTGACCGATTTTAATGAATAAAAGTAATATTTCACGGAGAGCGTAAGTATTCATGTAACATAATAGTTGAGCACAATATCATATCAGGTAGACGGGCTGTATCGCAGGACCAGATTATCATAGCTTAAATCGTTCATAGTCACGAAAGGTAATATAGTATTGTAGAATCGTTTTCTTTAGAAAACTGATTTAACAACACCTATTAAACTTTAAATGCTGTCATAAAGTTAAGATTTATCAGCAAAACTTGATGTTTATGAGAGAGATATGAAAAGGGGAGTCTTATCTACATAATTTACATTATAAAATGATACACAAGTCAAAAGTAAAACGATAAAAGAACGAGTATAGGCAATTACTGTTGGAATCCTACAGCGAATTAAAGTATTAATGTTGAGATGCACATTTAACTATTTAATGAGTTTCAGTGAATTGTTATATCACTACACCGAGCGGGTGGAACATAGACTGTCATTTTTGGTGTAGAAATGGTTTACAAATTTTAATAATTTATAGAGTACTTTGTTGGTTACTTACTAAAAGGCCTACTTTACATAAAATTTTAAGATCTTGTCGGCCACGCAAACTTTTTTCTAGAACTACATAAATGAAGAGCAGATTAACAACTACAAGCAAACTAAGTGTTGGAACAAGAAGTTATGTAATAAAATTATTCAGAGTCCAGCATCAGGGGACATAAACGGTGTAACTTCTAGGGCTTTGTTTCATTCCACATCGAAATAGTGCGGTGAGGTAGCTCTCGCCGTCGTCAGAGCGGGGTCGTGACTGCCTCGCACTAGTGATATACTACACCGCAGCGACATATAAAGTGTTTATTACAACTTTTTATTGAAACATAAACGTCCTAGCTTTATTACTAAAACAGTTCAGTAGCGTTGTATCTTCTTGAAAATATCTACGAAGCAAAAATTATTATTTTAGTATCAGGTGGGAGGTACAGGACACAATTGCGATGCTTCATTTTGTTCAGGGTACTTTATTACACTTCATGGACAACATAATATATCAAATAAATAATTATTATGCATTAGAGCCAAGAAATGGTTTTGTTATAGTTTAAGTAGCCGTGAGACTATCAGTAACAATGGAAATTTTCTTAAACAATTACATCGACCCCGTCATCCCTCGGTTCGTCAACAACTAAGCTCGGGCTGTGATATAAACTGATAAAGAAACTATGCAAGCGGAAACTTTAACACCACCCAAGTTTGGACAAATTATCTGTCCGCAGCGGCGGGTGTGTGTGTTTAGGACGAGGCGTGTGGCAACAACTGGGCTGTTAAGAAAATTTACCTCAACCAATCTGACAAGACCCTTGGCCGTTCATTATGTCTATCTATTGACAGTATTCATCGGGGATACTTTTGGATGTGTGAAAGATCAAGTAAAAGTGGTCCCGTCGACACTTGCACGCGACATTTGCGAGGCGCCCTTTAATTTTCCTGAGTCGCTTGTTGTCGTTTGTGGAATTTATACACGCATATGTTCTGATGATTTTGTGTTATACGATCGCGTTAACTTTGCTGTGGCAACAGATTTCTGAAATCTGCCTCCCTTGTAATGGTAGCCTATTCGAAAATACTTTTTACCGAGAAATTAAGGGTTAGGGAAGATATTGAAACACATTTAGAAAACTTATGTTGTAGCAATCACCCCTTTGAAGCGCAATATAATATTTTCTCTTATTTTCCGAACTTTAGTATAATACATATCATGCAAGTCAAGCTCAGAAAATATTATCACTATTAACTTGTCAGCCTGTATTATTGCAAACAGCTTGCTTATAAACATTTAAATATTTCTACATACACATAATAATTATAATAGCTAATAGATAAAAAAAATATTGTGCTCAGTATAGAACTTATTCGTCTTGGCTAGAAAATGAAACTCGCGACCTCTTACTCTTTGATTTCGGACCCTGTATCCTTGTAGATCCTATTACTAAGAGTACGCAGTTTGTCCGCCCGTCTATCACTAGGCTGTATCTCATGAACCGCGATAGTTAGAAAGTTAAGAATTTCAGTGATGATATATTTCTGTTGTCGCTATTACAACAAGTGCTAAAAACAGAATAAAATAAATATTTAAGGGCTCCCGTACAACAAACGTGATTTTTTGCACGTTTTTGCTCGATATTGATAACGGCAATAGGTAAACGCTTGAAGTGTATAGATAATGGTACGGAACCCTTCCTGCGCGAGTCCGACTTGCATTTAGCCAATTTTTTTAACTCATACCCCTATTTATAAATATTTTTAGAATCAATTTCGAATGATACTTCATAAATATCTATAATTTCTGTAGTTACTCTTTTGTATTTTAAACCGTCGTAGTGATGTATCACACTTAAAGTATTGCATGTTATCAACTTGATCACTATAATTGAACTATTATTAAAATAAATAATATGCTATAATCTGATTAAGATCCTATCTATATATAAATTCCTTGGGCGTTTCAAAGATTTATGACTATGCCCGACATCATTACAACTACAAATCTTAAATCTAACATAAATTATTTTATCAATTGTCAATCTCTATTCAGGTTTGATTGAATCGCAATTCAGAAATTCTCAATCTTGAAAAGTCAAAGCGTGGGCACGCTTCGTTGACTCATTTAGTTAAATTTATCTTCAAGTTCTTTATGGCTGATTTGTACCTCCTCGCGTTCATAATCCGTCTCCTTTATAAGTCATGATATAATTTGAATTAATTTTATTAACTTTATCGCTCTGACGATTTATTGTCTATAGATTTGGCGATTATTACAAACGATAACAGTGTCGGCAAAGAGGTAATAATACATCGGGTGATTTCAATAATTGTTCGTTTTGGTCAAGTTACAATCTATATCTTGACGTATTTAGTTATTCGAAAATAAATTACTCATCGTTTGAGTTGGGTTGTCCATGGGGTATGGCGAACAGATAATAGAACAGATAAAATACATAATTAAGAGACTTAAATAGTATGGAAAATTAATTAAATGCCAAATTTTTTGTTCACAATGTAGGTGTACTCTTTGTATATTAATTTAACAAGGCGAAGTGTTTGTGATGTTTCGATGTAAAGAAATGATTGGAAGTCTTGAACGTTTATCGTCCCTGTGGTAGAAACAAGCTTTGACACTTATACGTTGTACTGACATGCATAAACATGCATGCATTCATCTGCTGGTTTATTCTAAAAAACATATTATCATAAATACATACAAAGACGGCTAAAATTTCTTTCGGCTTTCGGGTAAGAATTCATTGTTGTTCTTAGCAGTTCAATGCATAATGTACCTGTGAACTATGTTAGTAAACAACAACCCATAATGTCCCACTGCTGGGCTCGGGTCTCCTCTCAGGAGAGGGTTAAGGCCATACATCCCCACGCTGGCCAAGTGCGGGTTGGGGACTGGCAAGAATACGTTGTGGCTACGTAAATCTTGCCGTTGGATGTATTTAAGCCGCCCGAAGGCCTCCAACTAAGCTTCACGACTGTTATCGTATGATAACAACCGGGACCGACTGCTTAACGTGACCTCCGAATCACGGANAACTAAGCTTCACGACTGTTATCGTATGATAACAACCGGGACCGACTGCTTAACGTGACCTCCGAATCACGGAGACGCTCATGGTAACATGCCACTAGCGGTCACCCATCCAGGTACTGACCGCGCCATCGTTGCTTACCCTCGGTGATTGTTTCTAATCACCGAGTGCAACTGGGCTATGAGCGCCTTCTTTTTTTTTCTCCTTATGTTAGTGTACCAGTTCAATAGTTTTTTATATAATACAGCTTACAATTATTAAATTATAATTATTAAATTTATAAATATATGTCAAAGAGTTTATTAAATTTCTATATATTTCATTATATTTTTAGGTGTATTATCAAAAGATTTGTCAATGGGTTAAATAATCAGTTTCATAATATATCATCCCGTGGTATATGGTACACAGTAGAGCAATAAATATTAGCCGAGAAAATGAATCAAGATAAGGAGGCAAAGGGGACAGAGCTCGCGCCGCCTGGTGGCTGGCGCAGTCCGGCCGGCCTCGCGCATATCACCGCACTTTGTTCGCACTCATTGAGCTGTGTAAAAAGATACAGGCTCCCCTATTTCATTTATACTAGCCTGTTTATGTAGCTAAATAAATTGCTTTCATTTCACTAGTAATCTTCTTTTTTGCTTTGATCTCAGTCTGTTCATTTTTTTTATTCAATTTGTTTCAGCCGTTCTTCGTTTATAACACTTTGTTTACGATTCGTCTGATTTAGGAATCCAAAAAAAATATATACAAATGATCGTTTGTATTTAGTTCGTAGTTAAAAGAAAAAATGGTACTCTGTAGGGTTCCGTTGCGAAAAAAAGGGTTTTGACAGGCAGACGAACAACAAAGTAATCCTATAGGGTTACTTTGCGGTCTGTCTGTCTGTCAAGACCCCTTTTCTCGGGAACACGTCTAGTTATGAAGCTGAAATTCATATCAAAAACTCAGGTCTACTGTTCCTTGAAGCTATGAAAAAATCAAACTTCTAAGGCAACGCAATCAAAATATGCAGCCGTTTATGCTAAAAATTTTCGCCCGACAGGGTATTTCGCGTGACCTCAGAATCTTGAAATTTGACACATACGAAGCAAAGTCTTATAGAACAGATACAGTAAAAATTGTGATAAGCATAAATTTTTAGTTCCATCATATATCTACAGGTTTGAAAGGAACCCTCAGTGCGCGATTGCAACTCGCATTTGTCCGTTTTTTTCGATCTTCGCAACAAATACAATTGTCAATTTAAAATAACGTTTGTACATATAAGTAAAATCAATTATTTGAAATAATATATTATTATTATACAAAAAAAGGGACTTGATTCAGCCACGGGTAAATCGAACAGAGCAACCGTCGATGCTACCACAAAAAAACTGATTTAAAATACAATGATAAAAAGTGTGGAAGCCGATACCGGTTCGTTCGCGGTGACAATGACAAATAAAGTAACGAAGGCAGTGGTAACAAATGTCATTGCGGAGCGACAAATCCGTGGACCGATCCGATTTAGCGAACGATTCCTTGTTCCTACAGTTCGAACACATTTATTGCCCACCGTTTGATCTCTACAGGTATTTCTCTTTATCAGGTAGACTCATTCACGATAGCGAAATCCCTCAAACCATTTTTTAAACTACCGACATTGGATCAGTATCGGATTCTTACAATAAAACTTTAAGGGACACTTTCTTTGTGATTTTTTAGAATTCGTAAAATACAGCTGAGTCTGGAGCAAAGATTATAGGTATCACGTAAAATGATTAATGTGACCGTCAACATGTTTATAGGACAAACTTCCCAACATAATCCTATCAACATTACATGGGCATGTTCTAAATTATGACTATCAACGGGTTCTGTGACAAATTACGAGGGACAAACTAATAAACATGAGAACATCTAAATAGCATCTGGTGTTAAAGCGGGACGTCTCAATAATTCAGCGAAGGCTGGGGCGTGTCATCAAGGTACAGCCGGGTAATGTTTGGGCAAATGTTTGCATATGACCCATCCCGGCCCCAAATACGGGGGAAATTGTAAGCGAATAGCGAGCAACGTTTCGTGCACAATACTCGGGTATGAACCTTTCTCCCAACAGTATAAAAACTTGTAGAAATACAAGTGGAGAAAATGACGGTAGGCTAAATTTGAACTGTCATTTATTTTAGTCTGTTTCCGTGTTTACTTACAGTTAGGATATACAGCTTGGTATCAAAAAGGTGCAGATTACCTAAAGCGGCAAATTTAACTTCGGTGTTAACTTCTTTCAGCACATTTGTACCTTTTGTAGGTATTGGTATTGCGCCGGCTGGGTATAAATTGTAGGCTCAGCGCTCGGTTCTTGTAATTTGTGGAGTGTTTCTGTTGAATTGATGTTACTACATTGAACTTTAATATACGCTTTTCTGTTATTTGTGAGCTTTATGATAAAGGTATATTTATGAGTGCTTACGGAGAACATAATTTAAACTTAGGAATTGTTCTGGGGTTCTGTTTTATGAATTCATAACTTTCAACTGAAGTAATTCTTAAGCTAAGGTGGACTCGCCGCCACGTTTGTTATAATAATATAAATCTCTTTTTAAATATCGTTATAAATTTACGATAAAACTAAAGATAAAAAATAACAAAAAAGGGGACGAGTTGAAATTCCGTCCGATGCGAACACCTACATTTCAATACGAAAAAACTAATTATATTTAGTCGCAATAGTATATTTGAATGGGCTCAAACGCAATCTAAATCAGAAATGTTTCCTATTTGATGTAGAAGTGATCTTGTTTCATTTTATCCACAATATGAGTAATAGTGCACTCTATGAATCTTAAAGTCGATTCGTTACTGCTGTCTAAAGCTGGTATCCAGCTCAATTCGTGACTGAAATACATACGCGACTTGCAACAACATGATAAATTTTCATGTCTGGTTTGGGATAGACAGTAATATATATAGATATTTTAATATTTAACCTCTTGCTAGCTCGCTTGGGTACTTGGTTTAATTTCTACATAATCTAATTTAAATCTTGTAGTGATTTGTATTGTCTGAGAATTTATTTATCAAGCCGTTCTTTAACTTAAACCAATTTACGATGGTCATACTAAATCTTGATCTATAAACTAGTAAAGAGCGCATATAAATTCTAGCCTATAAAATTATAAAGAGAAAACAATTGACAGCCTTAATATTATTTTTGAAACAGTACTTAAATACAATGTTGCCTGTCTTGTTCTAGTCATTATTTTGTAAGAAAGTCTATCAATTTACAATCAAATCTCGAGTCTTAACGTATAAAAAGATTATCAAAAAGTTAGAGAAGATAACACTGTTCTTATAAAACAATGCCAATGTGGATTAAAAGGTTAAAAAAAATGCGCCCTCGTGTATCCTAACTCCTAGTTCCAAAAGTGTTACTGCCATGTGACGCATTGTTTGTAGAACTTTACTCTTTTCAATTTAGTTATTTTATTTAATAACCTTTACTTATAATGGAACAAAGAGGTGCTAAATACTAACGCTTGTATTTCGGGAACATAACTATGTAATTTTAGTGGTTAATTCATTTTCATTTCAATAAACTGAGAAGTAGACATCTGAGAAAAACAGCCCCGAAACTTACTCAACAAAAACATTATTAATTCTAAACTGGGCAACCACAATAACCATTGCAGGTACGCACATCCTCTGTCATGCAACTAAAACAATAGAACCACAACACAAACAATATATTGAGACGTTTGTCTTCGAATCTGTGTTCGTTACTACAAACACGATACAGCCCCTCAAGTTAAATAGGGTAAGTTATAGTTTTCAAATAGCAGGACATGTTTACATTGCACGATACGATGTTATAAAATAATAACTTTATTCGATTTAGCCACAAGGAAAAGAAAACCCCATAAACAGAATTAAGGCACGTTAGATAAAAATTGATTATTTTTGAGTTTCATAGTTGCTATAAGTTTCTATGCCTTTGTGGCCTAGGGGTTGACGTATGCGACTACTGATCCAGTGGTCTCGGGTTCGAATCCTGGGTCAGAACAAATGTTTCTCCTACAAATATTTTTTTCGGAGTTTGGGAGTTTTCCATGTTAAGTATGTATGTATTTACAAAAAAAAGTATTAATGTATTCATATCAGTCGTCTAGTACCCATAATACAAGCTCTGCTTAGTTTGGGACTAGATGGCGTTGTGTATTTAGATATCGGAAATCTCTTCTGAATCCACGAATCAGCTCAAGTAAATCAGGTTCTAAAGCCCAAACCTTCCCCTAAAGCCTACTCTCAGAAAAAACAAATTAACTTTTAGAGTTATTGTTGTTGTTTAATGTAGAAACCATCAAAGATAAAACCCATGAGACTTGATTTCATTTATGAGTAATGGTTTTAAATTCAAAACTAAAATAAAAAATATCCTCACACATGTCAAAATATAATTTACGAAGTTATGATTATGACACATAGACATCGCATTTACCCGAGAGGCAACTCGCTTATATTAGACTATTATTACAAGACATTTTCATCTATATATGTGATCTTTTCTTTGATACGTATCCTTTTGAACTGACCATATATATTATTGCATTGCATTAGATTCTATTGTGTGTTTTAGATACCACACAAAATATTAATAAAGGAAACTGTATAACAAAAGAATGTATTTTCTGGATAGCCGACAGTCGTATCGTTATCGTATCGTACAATATCAAAATATATATATACTTGTATAGTTGTTACCGTTGTAACCTCCCGGTTATCCCTTCGTTTCCTTTTGCCAGTGGATAATATGTAAGGCTCACGCACACGACTTGATTGATTTTCGCTCGATTACACTATGTAGTTATGTGAAGTCGATTGAAAATGTTGAAACAATTTAAACAGTTTATCGTAGACCAATAAATCAGTTTAGTTGATGTATTGTTTTTGTTTTGTTTTTACTTACTTGTGATGTTATTATAGACTGTAAATAACATCATCAAATATTTCGACTTACAGACTTATCTTAATAATGGTTGAGTCGAAATTGAAATAAAGCAAAACATGGTATAAAAACCATTTAATAATCATATATGGAAAAATTAGAAATGAAAATGTAAACTTTAAATTAACACGAATCCCGCCTGTACTAACACAGTAGCACACACTAATACACTAATCTGCGCTAGTACTAACACAGACATGCCTCAGTTCGGATGGTTGATAGGGAAGATATAATCTAGAATAGGACCATGAAACTAAAAGTTCCCACGACAAGTTGACCGTATAAAAATTGTAGTTGGATGCAAGTATCGACTTACCGTTTGGAATCGTCCAAAAGGCCCCATGGCTGAAGTCATGGAAGCTCACATCCAACAGCTTATCGTTAAAGCAATTATGATGATTCAAATCAAGCTACACCTTTTGCCACTATTACGACCTATTTACGACTGTAACTTAGTACTCGTATATTTTCTGTCTCTTTTCTGTCGAAAGACAAAAATCTAGCGATTTTTATTGAGATTATAAGTTAATCGCTTCCCAGATAATAAAACAGTTACGATGAACAGTTTAGTGATAAATGTTTTCATCTCTTAATCTTGTTTCGAAAAGAATTTGACTATTCTTACTAATGTATTTTTAGCTTGTACATAATCGAATAAACGATCAGATAATATAATCTGATTGTAAATATCATTGTATCTGATTGTGTATGGTTGCGTCTTGTTTTACAAAAAATAGTTTTATTTTTTATAGAATATAAAGTTGACTCAAATCCTCTAATAACCCGTCTGGTCAGGATTGTGTGTGAGACCTATGTACAGCAGTTGGCTATTAAATACATCTGATGATGATGACTTCAGTGATGCTAAGCTATTCATTTAAATCTTCAGATAGGTGTATTTGGATTGTCAATATTCGTATTTATTTAGCATCCTATGGCAATACTCTGAATATTATTATTATATCAAACATATCTCTCACATATATTTCTCAATAATAAAACACATAAACATATAAGTGAAGCCAGATAAGGTGTCTCAGACTCTTAGCTTATACTTTTATTACCCTAAATGTATTATCTTCCTTATTAAGTAAAGGGTCAAGAGGCTCGAGTTGTATCCTTGATCCTTTCTCAATTGTGATACGCTTCTGCAAGTATTAATATTATTCTATGTTCGAGATACCGATACTCTTTGAAGTAATGTTTACTGTGCTCAGGCTACGGTTCAGTTTAGAATAATAAAAACACTTATCTTTTTAGAAGCTAGAAAACCACTTTTGGTCCTCTTGCCGCATAATATTTTTCGTTTGTCACGTCTGAAATTGTTTTTTTTAATTGAATAATGGAGACGTAAGCGATTACCGCCGCCTATGGACAAAAGCAACGCCAAAGGCGTCATAAGTGCATTGCCGGCCTATAGACGGTGGGAAGGTATATAAGGTCCTCCGATATTCTGTGCCACTCGGTGAAACACAGCGCAGTCGCTGTTTCACAGCGGTTTTCTGCGATGCCGTGGTATCACTACGTTCAAGCCAGCCCATTCATGCCAAAGCGTGGCTCTCCCACATTAACAACATAACGGTGAATAAAAGTTCATCTGTACTTATATTATTATTATAAACTGAACCCTAGTCTGAGCACAGTAAACGGAAAGGGTTTACGGGAAATTTAAACGTTAAACGGAACTATGATTGCAGTAGTTCAAAGAAGCATTTTAATGTCTATTTTGCTTTTTGAAAAATCACAAAAGCAGAGTCTTGTCTAGTACAGCTTCAGTCAGACGACTGCTTACTTTCATTTTAATTATCTGCAAGTTAACCTCAAAGAAAATGTTGAAATATTTATTAATAAAACCAGTAAAACATTAAGAACAGTTATCCTGTTTATACGTATTATCCTGTCTAGATAAAATATGAAATAAGGCCAAAGCCCTGGGTAGGTTATGGCTGAACAACGTTGCCATGTCCCAGAGTTATTATTTAATTAGTATCGGAATATTCAGTACTTTCTATATCAGTTAGGTGTCTGCCTGATCTTAGTGGTACTAAAGTTTAGTGTTTGCATTTATTGAACACAAAATAACGAACTATACTGTTTTGTCTCAGCAGGAAGCATAGTCAAACAGTGCGGTACTTGTTTTGTAAGTGGCGTATTTTACTATCTACCGTTTATCTTTCGTGTCTTATCTAATAAATCTATATTGTATTGTAAATCTATTGACCAATGTTTCTCCCTTGTCATACATATTTTATAGCTGATTTTAATGGTGGCCTTCTATACTTTGATAACCTAAGGTCTCGTGACCTATGAGATTTGAATTCTCTCTCTGAGATATCGTGACTCTAAATTAGTAAAAAGCTAACTCTTTTGCAACCAAAATCTGAGACAACCTGTACATCCCGTGACATACGCAAATGCTATAAAAACGATTAATGAGACTTGAAGTCCTACAAATCAATACGATGATTTAGTTACTGTTGGTGTGTTTCTTTACTAGGTTTGCGTTAACGATGTTTCTACGATATTGTTTTATAATCAACTTTTTAAAGATTTTTTTCTAAAAAAATGGTTAAAGCACCATTCTCTCCTAAACATTCTTCAAATTTGTTTAGATTTGTATTTCTATAAATATAAATTAATTTCTGTGATCAAAATCAATCAAGTGTATCCGAATTCAACTTATTTCAACCAATAGATTTATAGTGAATTTGGCTATGAAAAACAACAAGTTATGCTATAAACTGTACTCTGTTTTAGTTCTTACGTACAGACCCAAAATAGAAAAAAATAGGTTAGTGTATCTAAAATAGAAATTCTTATTTCATGACTGTTTTTTCGAGTGTAAGAAGAAAATTTTCTTTTGAAATTTAATATCATTTCGGTGAATGCATAAAATCTAATAAGGTTGTTTATATACAGTTATTGTTATGGGTTAATATCGAAGAAGTCTTTTATGTAAACAAATTTGAATACCGAAAATCCTCTCACACAAATAAATTATATTGAAGAAAGGAAGTAAAACGTAAGCAAATATATACGTAGTTGAAAATAATAGAATTTCCCGAAGCGAGCAATCTAAGGCTAAGATCAGACGGGCGATCGTCGACGATGATAAGGCACGCAGTTCGAATGCTCCCACCGCAAGTCGCCCGTCTGTTGACGTACCCGATAGGAGATAAATTATCCGTTCCTTGTTCTGTAGCGATTGTTAACATTGCTATATAATTGTGCTCAAGATGCTGTACAGGAATATTTATTAATCTCGAGTGAATTATTGACAACTCTTTGTTGTGAAGTGCTGTGACTGCTTTTGTTTGCAGCAGTTATCCGAGAATGCCAACGATTATAGATCCGATGAAAGATTTTTAATTGATTCCATGTTTAATGCAGATTTCTGTCCTCAATGAAATAAGTATATTCACATGCAAAATATAAATTTTGCGTGATACTAAACTTATTAATTTGTTAATTCATGGATAAAAATACATATATGCATC
This sequence comes from Hyphantria cunea, assembly GCA_003709505.1. NCBI lineage: Eukaryota > Metazoa > Arthropoda > Insecta > Lepidoptera > Erebidae > Hyphantria > Hyphantria cunea. The sequence goes on from PKRV01001977.1 coordinate 87,460, forward strand.
CTTTATCAAGGTTTGCTACATAATTTCAAAATTATTGGAAACTTGGCCAGAAGCTTAGATGTATGAAATCGATTTAAAATGCAAAAACAAAATGTTATTTTCTAATAATTAATATCTTAATATTTATTAATTAAAACTATTTGTTTGCGTTTGTGTTTGTTGTGTGTATTTGTGTTGTACTGTAAAAAGGGCTACTAACATTTCTAATCGGAATACTGTTACTCTTTATTTTCATTGAAAGCTTGTTACTATCTAACAATTATTATTAAAAAATTTGAGATTGAATTATTATTGTCTATGAGCAAAGTGATCTTTCAATAATTGATTGCAAATAATTGAGAATGACAAGTCCGTTTACATCCGCTATTACATTAAAATTATAAAAATGTGAGGTTAGTCACAGTAGTTGTAATTATTCAACTAAGGATAAATCCTTAAACATGATTAACCATGTCATGTCATATTTGTTTAATATTTTTTGGCTTTGGTTTTACCAACGTTGTGCTATTTTTTAACGAGTCGTTTTTATAGGAATGGTTTTAGTAAACGCGTCGTATAACGTACTACATCCGTATCTAAAACGGATCGTTTCTCAAATATAGGAACCGGGCATTACTCGACTACGGCGAATCCAAATGGATGAGAAATAATTTTGATGTACATTTGTGTGGATATTTTAATAAATCAGGTGATGATATATTCGTAATAGTGCTCCTGGTGATTATTGACCATTTAAATTTAAAAAAAAATCACATAGTTATTTGCTTGTTTCAAATTAAACTGTAGTTTCACTAGACAGTGCCGATCCGAAGGTTAACATACTGTTTAACAAACTAAAAACTTTATAAATTTGATGGCTTGAATCATTTCATTCACCAACAAAAAAGCCACAGTATATTTATTATAAACTATAAGCTTAGCCAAGCAGGTAAAAGTTACATACATTTATTTAATTCCACACGGGAATTCGCAGTGAAAGCAGCTTAGCGCTAACAAATAGGTACGAGCAAAAAGGTCATGTACTTGGCGCCTAAGCCTCCGAACAGTTACTGCCTTGCAGTTATATTGGACGGAAGGATCTCAATATACAGTCATGAAGCAACGGTAGATAGTTACTTCTACGTATGGATACGGTATCCTTTAGTATTTGGTAAGCTATAAAGACATATATATCCAGAAATATATATAAAAACATATAATTGAAGGTGTTGAAATTTAGCTAGTCATGTTTGACTAGCTAAATTTCAACACCTTTTATTAAAACCAACTTCTCATTAAATGCTGGAATATTTTACTAGACATCGGATTATGAACAGTGAACTGCAAATGCAAAAATAAGCGCTTCTCGAAGATTAATAAGTAGTCTTTTAAGGTAATTTGTTTCAAAGGTTACATAAAGTGGTTTCTGATGATTACTACACAGGTGAACGACGTGAGTGTAGCTCCCACAGAAAATAGATTCCTGAGATGAACACGACCATATGTTCTATTTCTATTTATACATTTTAATAAATGAGTATATTTATCAAGAGGCGACCGAACCTCGCACTTCCCACACACTCCTAAAATCACAATAATATTCTAAATTCAAAAGCGATTCTGTATGTTTGGCTGTATGTTCTTTGATTCTTGTACATAGGACATAGAAGTATCTTACCGCGATAGCTAGTAAGAAATAATATTTCTAAACGACGTATAAGTAACGGAGTTCTAAGATAATAAATATTAAACACGTTGAATAGTTTTCCGTCTACGTATATATTTTTTATTAGTTTATCCCATCCATTACTGTTGATACAGCCCACATACGGCGCGATGTCTGACCGTCATGGTCATCCCGTCGCACACAACCGACGCCTAATCAATACTAAACCGCACGATTGTCAATCAATTAATCGCGTTGTGAAGCAGACGCCAATTAACTACCGACAGCGGCGAGATGAAAAGATTAATGCGAACGGCTGTAGATAACAATTGTAACCAAATTATTATCGACAACGAATTGGTGACAGAGCCGGGGCGGGTGACGTGCTGTAGGCACGACAGTAAAACCACTTACTTTTATTATTTAAAACGAGTTTGAGAATATGAATTGTTTAAAACTCATAAATTATTGAACATGTTGTATGATGGTGTTTGTGACACAATATTTTTTCTAAAGATTATTATGCATTACTTATATTATATTATATTATATCTTTAAGGTTATTACATATTATATTTTTTTATTATTATATATTTATTGGATCCCCAACAAAGGATATAATGCATATTAATAAATATATCAATATTTTCTGCATATATCTAACATATAACAGCGTCTAGTCCCAAACTAATCAGAACTTGTATTATGGGGTACTCGACAATTGATATAAATACATGTATATTTTTTCGCAGAAACGTACATATCATGTACAGAAAATACCCAAATTATGAAACAAAAATAAACAAGCTGGTCACCATTTGGTGCGACCTGGGAATGGCCGGAAACGGAATGGAATGAGGCAGTCAAATATACATAATTTTATGAACGGTGCATCACTTCAGCTATTGGAAACCGCAGCATGCACGATAACATTAAGGAAAACTACTTATAATACTTATGCAAAATGAATTTTCATACAATTTCTTAAAAAAATATAAATAAGCAAAAAAATGAAAAACAAAAATTTCATTATTTTTATATAAAGCATAGTTTCATCACCGTTATTCACAGTCAGTAACACTTCAAATATGTAAAATTGAAACCTCTTTGCATAAGTGATGGCGCCAACACTTCTCAAGTACGTCCCGCCGCGTTGAATACCGCTCCACAAACTTTGTTACACAACATACAACTTGCAGATTATTTTATGTCTGTTGTTCGCTCACTTCTTGCTGCTGATTTATACGTGCCCCAAAAGACGCAAAGAGCCGTTAAGATATAAACGGATAATTACGGCTTCGCGAAAGTTAAAGACACGCTGTACGAGAAAAGGACATTAAAACAAAATGCAACAATGCGATGACATGACACCACAGTATGAAATTACGTGGAGTCCATATTGATCATATAAGTTCAAATTTAACCATTTAACCATTTATTAAAATAGTAACCAATGGTCATTACTAATATCATCATCAGATGAAGTCTGAGATACTTTGTAGCATTATAACATGTTAATTTTTTTTCAAATTTATAGATCGACAAAGGCGGGCAGCAGATTATGTTATTTTTGCCTAATTTACTTTGACAATCCAGTACATATTGTGGCGTCTGTTTGTGTCGATCTATGATATTTTACTGCAGCTTCAATTTAACTTTCATAAATGTCACTTAGTGTCTTTATTGAGTAACTGATTTTGAATTTGAATTGAATTCAATACATATGATGTTTAATTTATAAACGATAGTAGTTAGTTTAATTCATGAGCAATTCTATTTTGAACAATGATGTTTTTCTGTTAAGTGAAAAGACGAAAGTATCGATCGGCTTAACGACAAATCCGACTTGATATACTGACATTTCGAACACTGGTCACTATATATAAAATGAAAATGCTCATAAATACATTTGTGTGTCGATAAGTACCCTGACACCCGCATCCAATCGCGATGTCTCACGATCACTGATCGTTATCACTCGAGTGTCACTCGAATAGATTATAATTTGAAATTTCGAATACAATAGAATCGATGTTTATGTTATAACGAGTCGTGTTGTATCACGAATACGTAATTGGAAATGATTGGATGGATCTAAATTGTAGACAATTTATTTTGTTATTTTTTGGATTCTATTCATAAAAAGATGATTGATGTTATCCTGGATAGTGAAGAAAATTATGGGGATGAAATAGTTGTATTTATACTCTATAGTTTTATTACTGTCAGATAATAATAGAGGGATTTAATTAAAATATTCCTCAAAACAAGAATATCAGTAGCCTTAGTGAGTGTGAGGTAATCCTCCAGGGGAAAATCTTGCAGGGTATAAATCCTTCAAGATTTTACCTTTAGTGGGGATTAGTATTTCAGTTTTTCTACGACACAACATAACTTCGGTTCTGTACCTGAAGCGATTGCAATAAAACCTTTACATACCGGGTACTTAACCACATCGAAATTCTGTAAACAGAGTAATGTCAAAATGTTAACCGGCTTCAAAAAAGGAGGGGATCTCTTAGGACTCAAACTACTTTTGCCACAAAGCAACCAGGACCCACAGCTTAACGTGTTCTCAGATGGGAAAAATTAGTCTCAATATGTAAAGAACAGTAACACATTTCTAAACTAACGTATGCCATAAGCCTTACCTTAATATAAGTATTTACCGTTCCATTATTATTGTATTGGATCTTAATTAAAATTTATTAAATCTCTACAACAGTTTTAAGTTCGAGAATGTATTTTCTAGCATCAATAAAGTAAACACACAATGTACCTGGTAGGCAACATCGTCATTAAAGTCCAGATATCGCAAGCCTACCCAGAGCCGATAGCCAAACGGGCGCAATAATTGCGTGCACATAAACTTGCTGGTCATTAATGGAGTGTTATCCACGGTACTGCAGCGTCGAACACTGCGACGTTTGGCACAACGCCGACCATTACTATTACTAGTGGCTACGCATACTGCCGCTACGAATGTGAATAGGGGCAAACACAAACGTGCAACTTTTTTGTATCTCTGCACCTGTTAATACGGATACTAATATGATTTTATGACGTATTGTAATTTCCTGAGATAAGAATTTTTACAGGCTATTTTTTTTCTCCATATTGATTTATTAACGTACTTTATAACGTATTAAATACATTGCGGGAGGGTATAATAAATGTCTTTTTTTATGGAAACGGGGGCAAACAAGCTGATATATCGCCTGGTGGTAGGTGATTACTGCCGCCCATGGACACGCGCAACTTCAGATAGGGGGAGTTTGGGGTTGGGTATGGGCCTATCCTCACTCACTCGTTGAATGGGCTGTTTCACACCGGTTTTTTATGAGGCCGTGGTATCACTTTTTTGTGTGTGCATAAGTATGGTTGGTATTTAATTAACAAACTGCATTTGGCAAAATATATACCAATAATGTTGCATTCTACAGCCGAGTTACTTATAGCTTCTCTAATCTTTAAGAGTAACAGTGTGGGTCACATCATCATCATCAACATCCCTATATGTCTATTTGTCTAATCTAATCATGAAACAAGAAGCAATCAACAATCAAAACAACAAAGAAAAATATCGACTATGTGGATTGCACTTATCGCAAATCTCTTTTATAATTTTAAAATTTGGTAATATTAATTTATTATTTTAGCATATCTAAAAGGCCTTAGCTTTTAGTAAACTGGAAGAGTAATTGTAACTCATGAACACGGCAGAATAAGTTTATTATGCGTTTCGGAGATTCTAAGAGCAGATCAATTTATAACTCACGGACACAGAGTAAGCTTATTATGTGATAAAAATATTATGTTGCGCGACCAAAAATATTTAGTTTGCAACAAGTACCGGACTGAATCAGGCTTTGTCTTTATTTACGCAGTAAACGTGCGCTGTTTTATTACATACTAACGTGGAGGCTGTATTTTTTTATCTCTACTCCTGTCGCTAGTTTTTATGTACCGTATGAAAAAGTTTGTGGGCTCTAAGTTGAGGCTTACTGACTCGAGAAATGAGGTGCTGAGAATAAATAAATGTATATGTAAATTGAAATGTTAAAGCGGTTATTTGATATTATCATACAGTAAGAAATACCGTCGCTTACAATAAAATATTTTACGTGACTTATTTAAAGTGATATTATTTTCTATTCCTTCAATTGTCTTTTAGGTGTTTTAACTTTAAATGAACCTAATATTATTTACTGTAATTGGTTGAAATATATGCAAAGAATAAATGAAAATCAATATACTTGAAATATTGTTTAAATAATCTTTCTTATTGTTTGAGGAATCTCTAAAGCTCAATAAAGAAATGCTCATAGCTACAAATGTGAACCAAGACCCATGAAGACGACTCTTTCAATCTTGCAGAACTTAAGACGAATAGATTCAAACTAAGCTTTTGTTGTTTAACTGCTTAGTGGTCTTCTTGAAGGAGTTTCAAAAAGAAATTCATTTTGTAGTCTTAAGTACTACTTGTATGATACCGATGACAGCGTTAGATATAGTAGGGTAGGTATTAGCCGATGTTTGAAAGTCGACCGAAAATCACGTAGATTTTTACTATGAAACTTCAAATACCATGAAAAACTAACATATAATTATAGTTTAGGAATATAGAACGATGTAGCCGTTTTCACATAATATTAACAAATATAACTTATTGGTTTTGTAACATACGCTTTTGTCTTTTTGCATTTTCTACACATTTACACTTTATACATTAAAGTTTTATCTAAGAAATACTTTCATGTCAAAAGAAATGTTTACGACACCAGCCTCATAGATTTACAATAAAATAAAGCTGCTGTAGTTGCAACAGTTAAAAAAGAGAAACCATAACAGTGATGATTGTGTCGATCAATTTTCCCTTCACATTACAATAACAGTTCAGCGTTCAACCGAGATGCGTCAAGCAAATCGTCCACGTCGGCTGAAAAACGGGTCACCCGACCCACTATCTAAACTGTCAATCTCATTTCCTCCATGCACCACTTTAAGCCAATATGGCGTTTATTTCAAACAAACCGATTGAGCTACAAAGCCAGCTATTAACTTAATACTCATATAAATTGTGTGATTTCCGGCAAACTGTGTATCGTTCCTTAAACCCGGGATCGTCGGTGATGGGATCAATTTGTATAGCTTCTCGTCCAAAGTTACAATGAAACAAATTACGACCTTAATGGAACTACTTAAGGCTAAGTTTACATTATAAAGTCGCTGATAGCCGTCTCGAATCACAATAAACTGGATGGGTTTCAGAACGACCATTACAGTTAGATCCTTAATTCGTCTAGAGCATTATGTGGTCAGCTTTCATGTGTTAAAGGAGAGAGAGGAAGGAGGTAAAGTGAATGTGGGAAGGAGGGACATGTACTTAGTTGTTATCCCTGTGCATGAGATTTGGTACGCCAAGGTTTTGAGATATTTGAACTTATGAACGATAAAAAAAGCTGAATAAACATAATTTCATGTTTGTAGGATGTAGGATTATGCCAATATCAATATCTAGTACAGTTTGGACTCATAATGTATGATATGTAATCCTACTAATATTATAAATGCGAAAGTTCGTGAGGGTGTTTGTTACTCTTTTCTGTAATATTTACTGTACAAATTTTGATAATTTTTACAGCAATATAGCTTAAACATCAGAGGCTACTCTTTACCGCGATAGTCGAAATACATGCGGGTAATAGCTACTGACTTATAAGATACAAATGTAACCTTTTTTTATTGAATGGGAATTTTAAACCAATACAACATACATTAGACAAGAACTCAAAGTTGCAGCTGGATGAGATACAGAATTAATTCTGCCACAACTGTGTCTCGGTCTGAATCCGACCCAAGGTTTGCTTCCGACCGATTTGAGGTTAATTTTTCAAACTTAATAAAACGAATTCAAAAGTTGAACGTAATGACATATTTTCAATTATTTATTCAGTAAACAGACTGTTACATAAAACTTTTGGGTCAAGAAACAATACTATCTTAAGGCTGTAAACTTGAAGTTGAGAATAACAGAGAACAGTAATAGTATAATCTCATATTCAATGATTAAATGACTACATTTAAGTAATCTTTTAAGGATTTCGCATAAATGCTACACTAAAAGAACATATTTAATTTATTTATTTATTTTATTTTTTTTAAAACTTCATGCACACATGTACAACGGCGGGCTTAATGGCCAAGGCATTCTCTACCAGCCAACCTTTGGATAGTGTAGAAATTTTGTGGGGTAGATGCATTGTGGTGGGGAAAAAAAAATATATATTCGTGAAGTTACGATATATACATAAAAATATAAATAAATATATATACACGGTAATATATAAACTTTACCTTCATTTATTTTGAGTTCGTTAAAACAGACCAATTATTGACATGTTATGAGACATTTTTAACATATTGAAGGTGAAAGTGGAATTTATTCTCCACCATCGAATCGAATTATCGACTTTGTAATCTAAATTTCACTGGAAGAAACGGAAAATGACCCCAAGACTCGTATCGACACCAAGGGTTTAATTCCTGTTTAAAACTTTCTGACATTTTATTAAATACGAAACATAACGAAAATATACACGTATAATAACATACAAATGGACTGGCTTATTGGCTGGAATTTGGTAATTCTGCTATTGATACAAACCCCGAACAAATACCATGTGACGATGACGACCTATGGGTGTAACTTGTCTGTAAAATGTATTTTTATACTTTTCTTTATACTGAAAAAAATTACAATTGTAAAAAGTAAATAAATATAACCTTAAAAAGAATAAGAACTGCTCGCCAAGAAGGCCAATCAGTGTACTATTTAAAAACATAGTTAATGAACGAATCGATCACCGAGCAATACTTTGCGAACTTCCATTAGCCGGAGAAGTCAATAGACTAGGAAGTTTGTGACTTTCGCAAATTGCGCTCATTACACCAACCTCGCTTATCAACTTCCATTGCATTCTTGAACAAGTTATGTCAATCCATTTCCTTGTCAAGCGGGGATATGAACTTTTCTAAGGGATAATTGAAAAGAAAATAATGTTGAGTGATTTTTGATTCCGTCTGTCACTTTCGTAGTTTTAATGATTTGCTCTAGTTGTGAGTGAGTTATTCTGTTATCTGTTTATATGTGTAGTGTACTAAAACCAATGAATTTGGTTCTATTCTTTTATCGTTCCACACATGCTAACATTAACCATCTGGAACTAAAATGGATTATTTTCTGTAGATCATCATCATCATCATCAGCCTATCGCAGTCCACTGCTGGACATAGGCCTCTCCAATTTCACGCCACTTAGTTCGATCTATGGCTTCTCGCATCCAGCTCCTGCCAGCCGTCTTGCGCAAATCATCGCTCCACCTGGCTTGTGGACGTCCTACACTACGTTTGCCGAGACGCGGTCTCCACTCAAGAACTCGTTTACCCCAACGGTTATCGGTTCTTCGGCAAATGTGGCCAGCCCACTGCCACTTCAGCTTGCTAATCCTGTGGGCTACGTCGATGACCCTGGTTCTTTGTCGGATCACCTCGTTTCTAATGCGATCCCTTAGAGAAACGCCGAGCATATACCTCTCCATTGCACGCTGAGCGACTTTAAACTTATGGACCAGTCGAACCGTAAGTGTCCACGTTTCGGCTCCGTAAGTCATTACGGGTAGGACGCACGCATTGAAGACTTTCGTCTTTAGGCACTGTGGGATCGATGATGAGAAGACCCGACGAAGTTTCCCAAACGCTGCCCAACCCAGCTGGATTCTTCTGTTCACCTCGTCCTCAAAGCTGTTTCTACCTAACTGCAAAGCCTGCCCGAGGTATACATATTTTTGAACAACTTCGAGAACGGCACCGTGTACCGCAACCGGTTCCGGCAGTACATGTTCATTGAACATGACCTTGGTCTTGTCGAAGTTCATCCGTAGGCCGATGCGCACAGACGAGTCAGCCAGGTCGTTCAGCATCTGTTGTAGGTCCTGCAACGTCTCTGCCATGATGACGATGTCATCTGCAAATCGCAAGTGAGAGATGTATTCGCCATTGATGTTGATACCGCGCCTTTTCCAGTGCAGCGTCTTAAACAGGTCCTCCATTGCATTAGTGAATAATTTCGGGGATATAACGTCCCCTTGCCTCACTCCTCGATGCAATGGTATGGGTCTTGTATGCTGATCCTGTACTTGGACGGACATAGTAGCGGCTTTGTAGAGACATCTCAACACTCGGACGTACCGCCAATCTACTTGGCAACGCTGCAGGGACTCCAGAACAGACCAGATCTCAATCGAGTCAAAGGCCTTTTCATAGTCTACAAATGCTAGACACAGGGGCTGATTATACTCTTCGGTCTTCTGTATTATCTGCCGCACTGTGTGGATGTGGTCTATGGTGCCATATCCGCTCCGAAACCCAGCCTGCTCCGGTGGCTGGTATTCGGATTCAGAAATAAATAAATATATATTTTACATAAAATCGTATATGTATAGGATAGGATACTAGCTGAGCTACGCAATCTCTCAGTGAATTTTTATACCCTGTTTGGCTTCTATTGGCCTACAAAACACACATAAAAAAACGTGAATATTGAGATGGTGTCGGAGATCATCGTGAGCAACAAGGTGATATAAAAATTATAAATATAACAAATTTATCAGTTCGTACTTAATCCAAGACAATATGTTAATTATTAGAAAGTTTTAATAGTTTATAATAATATATACACTTGGAAGTAAGAAGAATATTTAATTCCTTCCCTATGGCCAGTCCTAGTTACCACAATAAAGGTGTCGGTTTCTCATAAGATGACGAATAATAGTAATGTAACATTAATCATCAGAAATATTAAATGATGTGTGTAACAGATAAAATAGTACCAGAAAATAATACCAAATACTTTATAAAAATATTGCTCATTGAAGACTTTGATTTAACAAGGGTTTCATGAGTCAATTATTTAGCTCTACTAGGTTAACATTACTTTATGCCGTTGTATATACCGTTACCACTAAGTGACTACGAAATTTAATGATGATGAAGTAAGTGGTTTCACAAGGAAACGTAGTCATTTTCATAACGATAATAAGGAAATAAAACAAGAAGCAAGATTTTGAAAACTGAATAGAGCAAACGGTCTAACTTTACGGGTCGCAGACCATAAATTTTTGATGCGAACAATCACGATAGGCCTCGGCCCCAATTCGGAACAACGCCAAATGGACGAGGCTGCAGTGAGATAGGCAAGTAGTTAGCAGTAGTTAGACGGTCCTCAGAATAGTGCGAACTAAACCTATATTAGTGCGGGCAATTACTATTCATTACGGGTTATGTGACTGCTGCTCTGTGCGTGGAGAGAACTGTAGTTTACGATGTGGAATATAAAAATAAATAAATCTATAATTACTTTTTTCCCAACTACAGCGATTTCACCGTAATGCCTAAACTGAACCAATTTCAATTAACCTTGTATCAATAGATTTGTCATAGTAGCCCCGGTAGCATAGGTAACATAAATTATATGAATAATTTTAACGTAAACGAATTATAGTTTTTCAACTTCTTGTTTCGTGAAAGTTTTACACATAATAAAGCCTATATTGCAGAAACAGTTCATATATATGTAGGTGTATTTTAGACTTAAAATCCTTTTTAATTTTTTTACTAAAATCCGTTATGAAGTCAACATTGCTTAAAGATTTCAGACAAAATAAGTAATACTAAAATTAATGCTTGTATGAAATGTATGCTTTGGTTTAGTACCTCGGGAATAATGATATAGAACCTTATAAACACAACATTTGTTGCGGTTTGAATATTGCTCAATTGTATTTGTGGGTTAAAGGCTGCCACTAAACATCTAGTAGACCACGCCCCCGGTGACAACGTGTTTTGTCTGTATGTACTAATAAACTAGTATACTTTACTCAAATTATGACCCTAATTCACTTTTTGTTTGTTTAATTGGGTACCTAATATTTACGATTTAAGGCTTAAATCTATGGTGTACTGTACGTACGTGTCTGTGCTGTAGTGTACTAATAATAACTGTATCCATGCTATGCATACTAATTGTATATCTGTCTGTTAGACTTCCACGGTCATGGAGATACTTTGATTCTTGAGGAAGGACGTGGACTACTCTTTACTGCTATAACCAACATAAAAGCGAGCGGAGTCACAGACATAAGGTAGTATACTTTATATATATACATCCATAAGCTTATTATACCTTTAAATATTTGATTGATTTGCTTTATAAACACTTGATATTCTTTTAACATACATAAATTTTCTCAATCTCCTTTTTTCAGTTCCGCATTCTATTCTTCTTTTTTTAAAGTCAATTTTCAACAACAACAAACAACAACAACAACAACCCATAATGTCCCACTGCTGGGCTCGGGTCTCCTCTCAGGAGAGGGTTAAGGCCATAAGTCAATTTTCGCCTTAGGAATATACATACTGTATCGTAGGGGACTTTGTAAACATAAATAAAACGGACATAATTCCCAAACTCAGAGCAATAATTTGTGAAGCACGAAGAGTATTGTCACATGTGGGGTTTGAACCCACAACAAACAGCGCAGTGGAAAACGCCGTGGCGACCGCGTAAAACACTAGGCCACACGTGCAGTCAAGTCTGAATATAAAATCTAATTATTATTATTTTCTTTTTATCTTTTTCTTCTTCTTACTAACAAAACATTTCTTACTCTATCCGAGTCTCCAAGATTAAGTACACTAATATAATAAAGGCGAAAGTTTGTATGTGTTTGTATGTTTCCTACTTTTTCAAGCTCATACAATCAGTTCTTATAAAATTTGGTAGTTGTTGACACCCAGGTATATAAAGTTCCTGTGTATGAGTAAGAAATTGTAATACATGTTTTAGTGTATAGTAGTAACAGTAGAGCTCGCCTAGTTAGTTTATTAAATAAATGGTTTCTAAACTTAATTATTTTACTCATAATGAAAATTAAAACCCATCCGATAAGTTTTTGTCGTAATTATAATAGTCTAAGCATTCCTCCATAAATACTTTAGCCACTAAGACTCCACATACCTATTAAATACTTCAAACTCATTATCAGAGGCATCGTTAAGCTGTGTTTAAATAGCACCTGAAACGTGGTAATCAAACCTTGGACACATTTGAACAGTTATAAACGCATTTTACACCATTACCATAAAACTTATCTATTAAATTTTCCTAGTGGGTTAGCTATAATTATAATATGTTTTAGTTTTGCGTCAAATAATCTTCTAGCAAGTCAAATATCGTTCCTTATTTAGTACGGATAATAATTAAATTTTGCAAGGGCATTGTCTACACGAATACAGAAGACACCTTTTGTACTAAGAAGAAATTATTGATTGAAAGCGAGCAAAGCCGCAGGCAAAGCCTAGCGAAATAATGTACAAAAGAAAAGTATGGTTCGTTACTTCATTAGCGGCACTTTTCCCTGTTTTGTGTTAAAAGAAAGATGTTCTTTTTTACGGTTTGAGAAATTTAAATGTAAAACTCTTTTGTACAAAATTTGCCAGATCGCGCTACATTTAATATCGTGATTTTTAAATACGTTCCTTTTATTTATAAAACAAGGATAATTACAACATTCGCATGTGGTGACATACATTTTTAATTACAGTTACTTTAACATTGACAAATGTTTTAAAATCGGCGATGGTTCTCTACGTTTTGTTTTGAATTGTCATTTACAAATAAAAAGTTAACATTAAAAAAGCCCCTACGCAAGCACTTAGTCCAGTAATCGTACGTCAAACATGCCATACATCATTTTGAAAAGAGCTGGTATTATTACACTGCTGGACCGATATTAACAATGCACAGCTAGGAACCATCACAAGGAAACTGACTTTCAAATAAAAAAAAACGCAACGAAAGAAATCGATTTCAAACTAAAAAACCCCACTTTTCGTGTCTAGGATTAAAAATGCAGTATTTAGTTTTTATTTGTTTATTTCATGTCTTATATTGCAACGCTTTCCTTTAAATGCTTAATTTTAATAACTGAAAATATTTTCGTTTTATAGGTAATTGCAGCGTCGCAGTGGAATAAATAAGTAATTTCTTATTTGGATCAGGGGTATTGAAACGTGACACGTGAACTTAAATTATGTCCGATTTTACTCTTATTCTTTTATT
>PKRV01001977.1:101654-230949 GCA_003709505.1 Hyphantria cunea
ATTGATTCATATATATATATATATATATATATATATATTAAGAAAATAAAAAAATAAGAGTAAAATCGGACATAATTTAAGTTCACGTGTCACGTTTCAATACCCCTGATCCAAATAAGCAATTACTTATTTATATATATATATATATATATATATATATATATATGATATTATAGATAGGATACAATGATTTGTAGTATGAATCGAACTCATGAGCTCTGGCTCAGTAACCAAGATCACTAACGACGTAACTATAACTGTGACACAGACACAATCACTAAAGCGTAAGACGCTAATTGGTACACATTTAATACCTATTTATGAGCTGCTCATTACCTTGATGTTAATACTACTACATTTCAACAGACTAGGCTGGCAACTTAATAAACTTAAAGCTGAATGATTGCTATATATTCAAATGTGACGTGATCCTGTTATTACAAATGAAAGAAGCGAACTCCTTCACTACAAGATATTCGTCGCCTTTTTATCGCTTCATAATATTTTACATCTAACCGTTTAATATGATGGTAACCTGCTTTGGAATAACCTGTATGGAATCTATATAGCCATCTTTTACTTGAGTTGCGCCTGTTAACATAACTTTACGATCCTTTCGGCGCCTGCGCACTGTTTATTGGTGGGTAGTTTTTACTGTCCAATCAGAGCTTCTTTTGCTGTCAGTGATAATGACTGGTTATAAGTTCGCGTCATTAGAATGAAAGGTAGATAATTAACGTTATATCACCTAAATGTATATTCCAATAACGATTTTTTTTGACAAAAATGATTTTCTAATGAGTACAGACTTTTTAAATTTTTGTGATAAGTTAATAAGATAAACCTTATTTGGTTTTTGTGATCCCAAATCACTAACTACCACTGCCGGTAAACATACTTTTTTTTAATATTAATAGATAAAGGACATTCATATTCGCGACAAAATGATCACGGCCAGAGCACAAATTCATCCTGATTAGAAATTAAACCCATTAATTTCGGCTTAGCAGTCTGGGTCAGTAACTAGTTAACCATTGTAGTCAATTCGAATAAACATTGTAGCGTTTTGAATTTTAAGTAAAATTTAAATTTTCTGCTTTTAAGAAACAACTATAAATCAGACTCGTAAATGAACAAAGTATACACAGCGATTATCATAACGTATAATTTAGTAATAAAGGCTCCAAAGGAATACAATCGCGTTATGAAATCACTCGATAAAGTTATATCGTCAACGTTTAATACAAGTTATCGGAACCAGTGATTTATAGCAGTGCGTCACACCGTTCAACATAATCCAGTGAGGCGAGCCTTGCCTTACTAATTGATTATTTAGTCTATAAAACATTTACATAATATAGACGTAATCTTGTAATTTATAATAAAGTTCCTTCGATTCTAACTAATTAATATTGAGATAATTGTTATTTATGACGTAAATTTATGGGCTAAAATGTATTGAAACGTAAATTAAGTTTGAATATTGAGACATTATTGAGCCAGTTGTTAGAATAGCTAGTAGAATTAGAAGTCATATCATATTAGACAATGTATTGGTTATTGAAAACATTAATTAGCAGTTCCTATGAAATAATTACACAGTTCATTGAGGTCGACAGGTCGGCTACAGGTATTGCGTACCGAAATCACATTCACTAATTCTTACTTCGTACTTTTTAACTGTTTTACCTTAAGTGCCAGTGTATTTTAGATTATGAATATATCATCTATATTCACATTACCTAAGGGTAATCCGAAAGTAAACAAAAATTTTATTAAAAAATATTTTTCGTTTTATACTGTGGATGAAGAACGATTAGGCATTTACGGATTCCAAAAAAAATCTACAGCCATGTCGCAATAAAGCGAAATACTGCACCCAACCGATGCGAACCGTTTGGAATGTTTTAGAACATTTAAACATCATGTTGTATTATAGAATGTTAGAACTGTGCTAAGAACAGTGAATTGTTTCCGCAGGTAGCAGTAGGTGGCATTATGTAATACATAAAACACGCAAACCTAAAAAATCCACCGTATGATCGATTTATTTACAAAAGAACTCTCGATGTCGAAAAACTATAGCAGAATGATAAGGAGTACTAATTTTCAAATGTGGACAAAGAAAACATAAATCCCCAAATCTTTTTATCCGTCAGAACCTTACACTTAAAGCCTTAGAAGGCAGCACACAATAGACACATGGGTTTCCTCAAAAGCCATTCATTGTGGACCCTTGGCTTCCAACGTTCTATGTCTCTATGGGTGTTGGTGCATTAATCATCTGAAGGCGGATCCGGATACGGAGTTTTTATTACTATGGAGGGCTCTGGGGATCAATGAAAATGTCACAGTCTTTAAGTATGGAAAGAAGTACCAATGTGAAATTAAGTTTAAGGTGATGAAACGACATAGATAGGAGAAGAATGAAAATTTACAGGGATATTACCAGCTTCTGGTTGCGTTTAAATAAAAAAAGGTTTCTTTAACTTACGAGCATTATGTAAATACATACGAAAAAATATGTATTCTTTCTTTCTTTTAATCGTGTGCGATTTATTATGCTCTTAATATATTCAATTCACGGTTTCAATTAATTGAACAACTTAGATTGAATCAATTATACGACAGCCCATAGTTCGTGTGGTGACAGAACGATTGATGGGAAAACTGGGCGAGACAACAACACTGCAAACAGAATAAAAAAACTTGAAACAAAGCCTACACCACCCCATCTGGCCAGAGTGGTATAGCAGGCCAAACCTCTCTTCTAAAGAGAGGCCTATGTCCAGCACTGGACTGTTAAAGGCTGTGGACATGATGTGATGTGATACCATAGCCCTATATTTATAGAATATTTCATATTTTTTAAGCTTATTCATAAACGACAACTAAAACCCATACAGCTACAAACTCGTAAAAAACAGACTCGTTTTACTGTACGTTCCCTGCCTTGCGTCGATAGCTAAGGGGTGTTATTCGGTCGAGTGCGGATAGCCTCCGGGCCTGGATGATTTAGTGTTCTCCTGACGTGTGATGAAACAACCGCGATCTGCAGCCCACGCACAAAACATACAAAACTCCGATAACAACTATGAAAGAACTCAAGAGATTTCCTTTTAAATGCATTGTGTGTGATTGATGATATCGAATTATATGAATTATAGGAGTAGACCGATGGGAACATTGAATGTGAATAGGTTCAGTTCAGATTCTATTACAGATATTGCTTTATAATTACGGTGTTATATTAAATTGTGCGATGAGTACAATATTAGAACTTGAAGTTTATAGAATGGTAATAATATAAATAATAGGCTATCTAATATCAAACTAACAAAATAAATAATATAAATACATGTATACTTTTTGTAAATCTCACATTAATGGCAGATAAAGCGACGGATCATCTGTCTAATGTTAAGTACCAATTACCCTCCGCACATGCTACTCAACAGAAACTCGTGCCAAGAAAATACCCAACGTGCCGACCCATGTGTACAAAATTCATTTATTATTTAAATATAACATAGAGAACACCCCAATTCCGAAACAAATATTTGCAGATCATACAAACATTTGGTGCGGACTCAGGAGTCGAACCAGAGACCTCTTGCACAGCAGTTGCATTCGCTACCACTGCGCCACAGAGGCATAAAGGCATAATATAACACACATAGTACATTCAAGGTAGAATTCACCGTTAAATTCAACTCGTTGTAGTAAATCTACCGACCGCCTGAATTAATCGCACTATCATATCTAAAATGATTTAATCTATGCTAAAATGTATCTTCGAAGGAAGGCGAAGGAGTCCTCTATCTGAACGAGTAGTTATTGAACATTAATTACTTGCGTATGTTCATCAAAATATAGCATCATAATAAATTGCGGTATGAACGCTTTGAAGATATAATTTAAAGTCAAGTAATTCAAAGAAGTTTTATTGTGGCCGATGAGATACGCGTAGGTAATAAGATGAAAACTGCAGTAACTTATAATGCATTACAAACTACTCAGAATCAGAGCTAAAACAAGAGAAATTTCATTTCCTATTTAAAATTCATAACAAGTACGAATGATTTATTACTACGATGCACTAGATGCATTTTATTTCTATGATTTTTTTATTTAATTTTTATTTTAAAGACACCTCTCGCATTAGGAATATACATTCCTGTGTCACGGGGATCTATACAAACATACATGAAACGGACACATATTATCAGAGCTCCAGAAAAACTATATCACACGAAATCAAGTAGTTAATTCCTAACTAAAATCAAACAAATGATTTAAGAATTATTATTATTATTTTTTTTATTTTTAACCTGCCAAAATGACTCTGCCCTGCCTGATGGAAAGCATGAGCAGAATCCAAGAGTGGTGGTCACCATCCTCAATGCGAAAAAGAATAATGCAGCATGGTGACCCACACTATGGCAGCCTGGGGGGAAAGGGGATGGTGAGGGGGATAGGGGGCGTTGGATTGGGGTATGGGCCTCCGGTATCCTCACTCACTCGATGAAACACAGCGTAAACGCTGTTTCACACCGGTTTTCTGTGAGGCCGTGGTATCACTCCGGTCGAGCCGGCCCATTCATGCCGAAGCGTGGCTCTCCCACGGTAAATTATTCTTTTGATAAAACCCTCAAGGAAGTCATTGGTAAATGATGTCTATGGCTTTTAAATTAGTACGGCTTATATATATCGATCAACGATTTTGAAAAGCTATTCTATTAAATTTCTTAAAAAAAAATGTAACATGCGTTTTTTTCTAAGCTCTTGTGGGGGAATGGGTCACATGTCCCTCTAACACAGAGGGAGGACCCTCCGATCAAGCGAGGAGCTCATGTCTGGTGGGCCACGGAAGTCGACTACACACACACTCTAAATGCATGTTTGTTATTCCAGAATACATTTCCGAAACGACCTAATTACAAATTCACGAATTAGTTAACGAATTGCGTTGCCTACTCAAGGCGAGATTTAGTGCCTTTTCAATTTTAGCAAATTAGATCAATGTCAAGAAACGATATGTTTGACAACTGCAAAAACGACTTTGAAATAGGAACAAATAGCTTCACTTGTCTTGAGAGACGCTAACTCACGCACTGGCCTTCAAACACAATTTGCGATAAACTTAGGAAGGAGGAAAAATGTTCAACAAAAAGGTACAAGAAAAGGGTTAACGGTGACTCTCGTGCTTGTCGAGATAAGCGATGAGTGCTCTTACTGACCACTGGCCGCTGAGTGCGCTCGAGGACACTGCCGTCGATTGGATCATTTTGCCTACTCGATATATTTACTTTAGGTTTTATTCTAGAGTACTCGATATGAGTCGAGGGGAAATTTATTCACATGAATGTGTTTAATTAATATCACAACCCAGCACCATCTTAGATTTACAGGCACATTTTTACCCGATGATCTTTAAGATACCTCAGAAAAGTAGTAGCAGTTAGCATATAACTGAAACCATAATGATTGTTCTGCCGTCACTAAACTGTCAAACGGTGACTATGTTAGGCTTATGTCCAGACATAGGCCTCTCCTCAGAAAGGAGGTATTGACCTACTATAACATGTCATTGATTGTTATACACATGTACGGCAATAAATGCGTTTCCATTGAAAATAGTTTTTAGATCATCTTTCTGTGAGGTATAAGATTGTATATCTTCAAGGATAATGGAGGGATGTTTTATAGGATTTGATATACGGACATTGAAAATTGAAAAAATATACGAAAAATATTTATTTTAGTAGTATTTGGGTGCCGTTTTTTACAAGAATGTGAATATTTTCGAATAATTTAAGTAATCGAAAATTGCCCAAACACGTATCTGTGGAATTAAATTATCTAACAAATGTTAAAAACATCAGTTAATATTGTGACTTGTAGGTAGACCCCGCAAATTAACGAATTGTAAATAATATTGTATGTATGGTTATGGACATGGTACAAGTAGCAATGTATAGTTACTGACTTGTATCAAACGTCAGTGTAACTCTTCTCTATCGTAAGTCTGATTTTGATCTTTTTGCACAAAAGTGAACGGTGCGAGTTCGCTTTTGAGTTATTTTTGGAAAAATAAAAGAAAGTAATACGTGAGTTACTTTTTAAAATTTACATGTTATTTGTTAACGCGTATGTGTTAATGCAAAGTCTATATTTTTTTTGGAATAACTAAACGGCCCTAGTTCGGCCATGAACATTATCATACCGATCAAATGATTTTTTTTATAATCTAAAACTTATTTTATACCCAAGCGGAATCGAGAAAACAATTACGATGCTTTCTGCAGATGCGATGTGATATATCAACGTTAACATTAATAACTTTTTATAATCACAACAATAAATATTGGCAGAGCATTCTTCTCGCATCGTTTGCGAAACTGTTTGCGCAGAGTAATTGGTTTCTTAAGTTTTTCTTTCCATATTTTAAAGTTTACCGTTTTTTAAAACCGATTAAGGAAGAGTCTTTTCTATTTTATTTATTTATACTTTATGCACATTACCTGAGAAAAATGTGGACTTTATGCCGTAGACATGGCCGTAGGTTGTTGAAATATAAACTGTGATACACATTTTAATATGGCTAATGACCCACAAGTGAATTTGTCAAGGTCGCCACGGGATTTTAAAGAGAGTTATGCTTGATGCATACTTATTTGATAGGTACTTCTAATATTCTACGCCTTCACATTAAGTTAAAGACATTAGTACCTATATGTTTGATTCGTTAATCTATACCAATAAAATTACCTGACTTGTCTGACCAATTTCTCCAGGTAAAGTGTCAAAACATCTAAATATTTTTATCTGATAGGAAGTGCGTCTGAGAAAACATTTTCTTTTAAATTTTAATACTACGGGAAAAAAATAAAGATTTAACAGTTAAAAAGCCGCGTTTGAAAGCAAGTATGATCACATTTATCGAAATTTTATATTTTAAAACGTTTTACAGGTACTCTTTTTGTTTTAGACCACAACAATCTTCCGTTTCATGAAAAAATAATGTAAATGAAATATATAAACCAGTACAAACTCGATTTTCCGTGCGACTGGCCGGCCATATATCAGCTCGTATGAGTTGAGTCGATAAGAGAATCCTCAAGGGATGAGAGGGGATATAAATCGCCTTTAGCCCGCCCCCCTAACCCTCCGTTGTTGACCGTGCGATGTTTTTTGTGGGAAATCAGCGAAAAATCATGACGTACATTTCTATTTAGTAGTGAGCAAAAACTCGACGTAATTAGTGGGCCTCACTGATCTAATATTAATGTATAGCTAGTTTGTGTTGTGCCCATTCCTTTTTATGGTCTTTTTAGAATGAAAATGAACAAATTATTATAAAATTACATTTATAATTCCAGTGACGATAAAACCTCAAAAATTCTTAATATGACGCGGTAAAATATGACTATACATTATTCAGAACGAGTTAAAGTAATTCTTTATATTTAATTAAAAGTGTTCAGTAATTAACAAAAACATTTGAAATAGAGATACCTATACATTTTAAGCTTTGTAGAGCAATAAGCTATATTCTTATGTATAGGGATTTAATTTGAGTTCATACACAAAGATGTCATAATTTAAATGAATACCACTTGCACAACAAAATATCATTAAAATAATAAAAGACTAGATTTCACCCGCAAGTTCGCTTGAATTTAATAATATGTATGTATGTATCCTGTGTCACATCTAATACTTCCAAAATTATGTGTACAAAGTTTCACGACGATCGATTTAGTAGTTTTTTCGTGAAAGCGTAACAAAAAAACTTACTTTCTCATTTATAAGATTAGTATGATTATTGTTTTTCTTACAGTTTTCCCGTTAATTACTGAACTATGTGTATATTATGTACCTGTATTTGTATACATATATTGTAAAAGAAGTATCATATAAAAAAACTAGAGTAAACACAAAGATACTGAATGACCCTTAGAGAGTAAATACCACGATGCAACACTCAAAGACTACATAGTAAGGTTCTATGAACGAGAAAAACTTTAATGAAAGTAGTAACAAGACTAGATAAGAAAGGCTAACAGGTATTATAGACAGCAGAACATATTACTCTGAGGTTGTTGGATAAAGTTCTTGCTCCACTGCGTATATATGACGTTATATCTACAGAATCTAGTGGTTTCACGACCTTACAGTTGCCAGTACAGTAAAAGTAAAAAACAAAATGATATTAGTTAGGTTTTCTCTGTTTCTGACTTCGCTATTAAAGATGATGTGTTTTATCGACTCAACTCACTTTACTTGTAGTTTATTGGCAACAATGGTGTGAAGTTGCCTTTAATTATTTTAAGATTTTAAGTACTTTGTGGTAGTTTTTGTACATTTGCCTATATTGGTCTAATTAAGGGAATAACTTAAACATTTTTAGAAATGATTTTTACAGAAATTTGCGGTAGGAGAGCCAAACTTTGGTGGCTCGAACAGAATGATACAGAGCCCTGAAAAAACCAGAGCTAACCCATTTCTTAAATGCTTTTCACTAAATGAGTGAGGTTATTTGAGCCCCAAACCCGACGGGGTTCCCTCCTATTTCTTTTACATAAAGTTGCAGATGTCATTGAACAAATACTACATCACTTGCTTACTCATGCCGTATCAAAGAGAAATATTTCAGTTACAATGCTTCTGTTCTGACTTTGATCTTGAACGGTTACACCCTAAATGGCAAAACCGGTCTAAATTAAGGATAATTAAAATAGTGGAATAAGCATATTATTCCAGAAGTATATATATATATTCTTTTTGATCACAAATAAATTATAAAAGCGTCACCATGTTGGACCATTGTTTGCGTATCAAATATATGTACGCTTTTCAGGCACCTTCATCTTCTAAGAAAATATATTTTTTTGAGATCTTTTTTAATAAACATTTTCACTTGGCTTTCAACATAACCAGGCACGCGCTATATTTTTCTTTTCCTTTTCAATCCACTCAGGCTAAAATAATTAAAACACGTCAATGGAACAGCAGTTTTCATAAATATACGGTGTTTTTACACGGGACTGCTTCGCAAACGGCGTGCTAAGAGTTTTCGCTTAAGCCAAATTGCCCGGCCTACGACACGCCTCCATTTGCAAATTAGATATTTGCGAACTTCCAAAATGCATTTGGCCTAATTCAAATTCAACCTTACGCGACAAGAATAAGGTTGGTAGTAGATATGAAGGGTGTGCAGAATGCGTTGGCATGCTGGGAAATGATATTAACAGACACTTTAGTTTTCATTTGAAAGGCAAAGGAGTTATGAGTTTAAGTAATCAAATTTTTAAGATTATCTTCGCTCTCTGTATTAGAAGTTAAGTTAAGATAATCTTTGACTGCGATATGATCAAATTGTGTTTTAAAATATTTATGTCAATAACTTTATCAAAATGATTTTTAAATAGAGACAATAACCTAGGTCATTAAATTAATAACGTGAATAAATAATTTGAATATTAAAAATGGTAAGATTGGTGTTCATAAAGTAATTATTATCAATTAATATAATAGTTGTGATTTGGAGTAGCTACTTGCCAGTGCTACCAGTGTTTGTTTGCAATAAATGATGATAGAACGAAAGAGTTTACAATAAGTCGCATGACTAAAAATATGAAAACTAAATATTTTAGATACACTCTACTACAAAAAGTTGCCGTCATCGATCAAGCAAACTAATACAAATAAATTCGCAAGAGCAGCATTGTTTGTAAAAGAAAGTCAGGGAAGACGTCTCAGTTTAAACTGAACGCAAATATTTATTTAGCCAATGCAAATGCTGGAAGGTTGCAGTCAGGCTAGGAGGCAATAAATTCTAAGGACAAGATTAAACTTGTCATGGGACCCCATTTACTTAACGCAAATTTATGCAAATACTGAGTCGTCTTGTTAAGACCTCTGCAAATCGCTGAGATGTTTTTGTTTCGGCGCGATAAGGGCTCCTGAATAGTTCAGTAAATAGTTGATATGTTCTATCATCGATCAGTGTAGTGGCTCGCTTTGTCAATTTGCTTGTCGCGAGAGTAATTTATGGGTGTGGTTGTGGTGCCCATTGTGCACGTAAAGTCGTTTCACTATGTACCACATTACGTTTTTGTATCAAAGGACGTGGTTAAGGTTTGTAAACAAATCTCACAATATATGGAGGCGTTTGTTTATACGGCGTGTAACGAGTTCTTGATGTTGTGTATTTAGATTCGCATTCAAGACGTATTTGAGAGCAAAGAAAATACATAGATTACGACTCAGATATTCCTGGCACAGAACCCCGAATATATTTACTTAATCGTCTGTTTCCTCTGTACCTAAAATATCATTATTAAGTTATAGATTTGGTGTCAAAGTTACTACTTAATATTGAATCAACTTTTAATCCCAGCTTAAATCATGATATGAGTAGTATCAATAGTCTGAATCAGAACAGATGGGTCTAGGCGACGAAAAACTAGAAAACTTTAGCGTTTGTACGCTTACAAAAAACTCCTAGATTTTTAGAAAAAAGTCGACACAGAATTTAAACAGAAAGAGAGAAACAATTTGCTCAAAGAGTCTTGATATTGGTGCTTATTTTACACGTAAAAACAAAAAGAGACTCCAAACAGGATTACGACGCGGAACTGTTTGTTTTTAATGAGCATTACTTCTTTTAACCGAGGGATTTATTTCGTATTTGTCTCATGTTTCAGTTTCTTCTTGGCCCTGCATTATCTCACATAGATATAACTTAAGTCCTTTTGTTCCGTAGGACTGTTTCGTTTTTTATCTTTATAGCTGCTGTTATTTCAACTAATTCATCAATGTACGGATTTAATACGTCTTCATGTACATTGAGAGTCGTTTCATTAATCACGTCATGGTGAACACAAAATGTATACTTCTTCTATCGCATATTATTCCTTAACTGTTAAGTTATAGAGTTTGTTATTCACTGTTGATGCACAGCTAACGGTTTGGTTATATATTAGTGCGTAATGTTTAAAGGGATCAAGTTGATTGATTGGCACCGGTAAGGTCAAAGAGCATTGCGCGCTACAATAATACGTGTGCATCAGTTATTAGTATTTACTCAGACTTAGAATAAGAATTTGTAAATCTCACAAAGTGATGTTTCATGGGGTGTCCGAACCCACAACACTTAGCTCAGTAGGAAACTGCGAGATAGCCGCTTAAATTACGGCGCCATCTGTGCAATCAAAGTTTTACTAATACGACCACTCTATTGCCGTTTTTTTAAATCTTTATTTACGGAGCTTAACCACAATTTTGTCTATGTCTACAGAGAACATTAAATTGAAGTAAACATTCTCTATTTGAAGTTTATACTGATTATGATAACCTACTTCTAACCCATTTCGGCTACTGCGGCCAGTATCAATAAAAGAAATAAATACTAATAAATATCAACAAACGGAAATTTGCAGCTAGTAAATAAATGTATTCGGTGAAATCAAATAAATAAATTACGCAAAGTGTTAATTAACCGAAGCTTACAACGAACTTATTTCGGTCTAATGGAATTTCCTATAAGTAGGAAGTCTTTAAAATCTACTGACCGCTAAGTAGGAACGTTGAACATCTCCAAGTTGTAAGCGGCTGTGTTTTATTAAATTAGGCACTCATTAATTTGAATAACATGTTCAGTCTGCCTGGTCAACAAGTCTGAATAACTGCATATTCATTGAAGCGCTAGTCATATTTCTTGCTTTTTTTCATCAGCAACTAATCGTGATTTAATTATCATGGTTTTACTAGTGGTCATGGTCGTTATACACTTCCACGAGAAACATTTTGTGACGAGTGCAATCAGCTGTTCTGTATCTGGGTACCTTTTATGTATATAATACAGATCTACTTAGAAATAAATATGTTTGTTTACCACCGTCTAGTTACCATTATTGAAATCGTGAGAAGTGTATGGTGGGATTTACAGGAACATCCCACTAATACTATAAATGCGAAAGTTTGTAAGCATGGAAGGATGTTTGTTACTCTTTCTCGCTAAAGCTACTGAATGGATTTTAAAAAAACTTTACAATAATATAGCTTGTACATCACAATAACACGTAGGCTACAACTTATAAAGAAACAATTCACACAATATCTTTGTACCGCGGGTAACACCGCGGGGCTCAGCTAGTAATAATATGTATATTTTAGAAAACGACCACACCGCTTGCCGTTGTAGAAATGTACAATACTATGGGTTTAGAGAAACTTGTTAATATTGCTTTAAAAATGGGTCATTACTCAATTATTGTTCTTGTATTTTAAACGGAAAAATAGCAGCAGAAATAGTCTTAGCAGAGTCAGTTAGTGAACATCCTGATTTTTAGTGGAAGCGTAGTCCATAGCAGCACCACTTGCATAGAGAATTATACATTTACGAAATCGGAGTAGTGGGGAGGACACAGGAGAAGCAGATTATTCGTAGAACGCAGGTTTCTGTCGTGATTAGAGGAAAGGAAACGCAGATCGAGATCAAAATAAGTGAGTGAGAATGGAGAATGAAGAAATGAAAACAGAGAAGTCAGGGCTCGCTGATTACTTCGTAGACGACTTGTCATTCCGTATTTGACTAATGCCCCGAAAGTTGCGTTTGCGATATAGCGCTACTGTCGTGCACGTTCCCAATACAGCCTCTGCCTCGTTTCGGTCAGACAGTCGAGTGTAAGATGTGTGAAATTGTTATTATTATAGAAATATATTTACTCAGTTGCCGACAGTTAGCTTATTACTTAAGTTTATTAGTCTGTACGCCTTCTTCAAAAATAAAAAAATACAAATAAAATAAATCCCTTTATTTGTTGTACCACTCAAGTCCAGTATAGACTCAATTGTATCCGAGCTTAACCCCGCGATCTCTAAACTGAAAACTAACAATGTCTAGCGAACTCCAGCAGCCGTATCTTTGAAATGTGAAAAGTTCAAACCAACCATTTATTTCTAACAGACAATTGCTTAAATGTTTCTGAAGAGGAATTTTAACGATAACCATTTGAATTTGAGGGTTAGGTGGATTCGTGAAAATGTTATAAAGTCTTTAGTATAAGCATTTAGGTATTTGAGTTAAACGTAAGTAGTGTAACCGAAAACTTTATTTTTATTTGAAAGCAGATGTATTCATGAATAAGAAGCTAAGGCAAATTAAATGCCAAAAATCTCTAGTTATAAATTTTGTCTCGTTTGCTAAATTGGGAGAAGTCTATTGCCATTTACTTGAGCGCTTTGAGACAAAAATGGGAGTAGATTTAAATATATGTGGATAAACTAGCTTTTCCGTTCGCAAATGTCGATTATCGCGACAAAATGAAACCTTCTTTCCTTCTCCAAAGCCAACCTATCTCTATACCGGAATTCACCCAAGTCAGGCACACACACACACACACACAGAATTACTTCCGAATTCATAATATTATTATCGATTTGTAGAAATAAGAAGGAACAAAATATTACCTACGTATACGGATAGTTTCAGTAATAGTGTTGCCAGAAAGTACAACCCGTGTAGTCAAAATGTTATCGATTTCCATACATATATTTATTAAATAACTGTTGCTTATGGCTCCACACGCGTATACGGCGATTATCGCATGATTATTGATAACTTTTTTACTTATGAACCGATTGAAAAGAAACAAAACACTTGATATTAAGCGGAGCAAACCATAACAAGTTAGTGAAAATGTATCGAAATCGATTAAGTAGCTTCTGAGATTAGCGTGTACAAAAATGCAGACAAACTGACAAACGTTATTTTGTGGGCTCTATTGCGTTCATAAACCTATAACAATTTTTGTTATTTATAATTCATGTACAGACAGCTACCAATTATGATTTATTATATATATTGATTTAGGAGACTAAGAATTAAATGTACCTACTCTATAAATACCAACATTACATATTAATATTGGTCATCTGAATTAGCTTTTATACTCTTAAAGATGATAAATATTTCGAACATCTAACACACAACGCCATATTGTCTCAAGCAGAGTTTGTGTTATGGGTACTAGACAGCTGGCAAAAAGACATATACACTTTTTTTTGTAAATT
The DNA here is from genome assembly GCA_003709505.1 of Hyphantria cunea. NCBI lineage: Eukaryota > Metazoa > Arthropoda > Insecta > Lepidoptera > Erebidae > Hyphantria > Hyphantria cunea. The sequence goes on from PKRV01001977.1 coordinate 115,737, forward strand.
CATACTTGTTGTACATAGAAAATATTTGTAGGTCTTAAAAGAAATGTTCCGACCCTGGATCGAACCCGACACCTCAAGCACAGCAGTCACATACGTTACCACAGCGCCAAAGAACTGCGTGAACTACATCAGTTGTCTAGTACCCATAACACATGCATTTCTTAGCAATACTCTTTATTATCTATTTTGCTAAATATTTGACAAAACACACACATTCTACTCAAACAGATTAATTTAGTTAGAGTCTACATAAGAGATTTTCCTAATTTTTTTGTCCAAAACTCTCTAAACTAAACTAAAACCACTAAAAAGTTAGTTTTGTCCTGTCAAAAGATGTTCTAAACGCACAAGATTGACTACAGTCAGATAGCTCACAGTAAAAATAGACGACTTCTAAACACGCTTACAAGAATAGCAATCTGGAAATCATTTCGGTAAATTATATAAAGAAATTTTCGTTAAGTTTCATTAAATGACGTAATAAACACAATATCTAATTAATTTGCTTTGTTTTGAACCAAAGATAATTTGAATTTGAGTTCATACGTTGGACAAATAAAAGATGCAGAAGCATTAGGCACAAGAGTAATAGATTTTTTGTCACCCTTCAAAAGAAAGATTAAGGAAAAGGTCCGTAGGTTTTAAGTTTAAGTGATGCGATCAACTATAAGTAGTAAATAAAGGTCAGGGCTGTGAGGACAGCTGTATTTATCGCGTGAAATGCGTGAGAGGCCGCCTCTCCCAGGTCAATCAGCTACTAAGTGGCTAACGAAATAAACTGTCACTTCCACATTCATTCACGTTACAATAGGGCTGTCACTACGATACTATATATATACTTCAATAGGACTATAATGTTTTCATTTAACTCTTTGAGTGAATTGTAAATTCTCGCGTTACTTGATAATTCTCAGGTATAAAATATTGTAAAATAAAACGATGTTAAGAAATCGAAAAATAATACAGTAGTAGACTTCAAAATATCTACATAAATTCTAAAAAATTACTTTCTAAATAGTTAATTCTAATAAGTTAATTAATAGTTTGGGCTGTCAAAATTAACAAAATACTGACGCTATTAAAAGTAATTAAAGTTTAGTTTCATGTTCGACCAACATTCATTTGACCGGAGTTATTACCATAATGTGAACCTCAGTGCATATATTTAGCTTAAGAACATCAATATAAATGATTTTCTAAGACAAGTAAAAAGTAAACATTTATGATTATTTATTTCATAAGTGAAAAAAAAACAATGTTCACTAATTTAACTTAAAAATCATTTTTAAGTAAATGATGAAGAAAACCTTTTGGATTCAAAACATTTATCCTTACTAACGTATACACACAAATTTGCGGAGCAAGAATATAAACGTTTGCGCACGAAATTGTACAATTCAATTAAACAATCTTGTTAGACAAATGTATAAATGAGATCCGTTCTCCATCTTGATGAGTCTTTTGACCTGCCCCACAGTCTTAGTCTGGCATCCTTTATAATATGATCTTGGTTATCTAGCACTAGCTTTTATAATCTTCTTGTTAAAATATCACAAATTATTTCTGATCCAAGATTAACATAATGAATGAAAAGCTTATCTTTGAGTATTGATAGTGTTTTAGACTAACGAGTTTACAAGTTACTTGATGAAAAAATATAAATATTCATGCTACTGCATGGAGAATTCTACCACTACCGGATATTTTTTGCATGTACATAAATATAAATAGGTGGTTGAATTGAATCAGACTAAACCAAAATATTTATTAAAGTGGTAAGCAACAAATTAGCTACGCGATGAGATGTATTTTATTTTATTAAAATATGTATATTAGTACGACACGAGAAAAGATGAGAAATTGGTAATATTGTAACGGGAAAATTACTCAAAGGACATAAATATTTTTGATCATTGATTGAGTTGAACTGGACAAAATGAAGCAAACCGTGATTTTGATTTGGTAATGATAGGTATTTTCCATGTTGTATTTTATGTAAGGTCAAAATATGTATTAGTATTAATTTTAAAATAATTTCTTATGGATAATTTCATGAAACCGCAGGATAATCTCAAATTAAAAGTCTTGTGCGCAAGCACTAATAATTTCGTTAAGCCCAGCAAACGGCGGTCAAGGAAACTTGAGAGCATCAAGATGGCAGGACGGGAACCCCACGCGCTACAAATAAATTAATATTATTCTGTTGCTTCTTTTCGCATCATTTATTCTTATCTAACAAAGTTGAAAAAGAAGTGCTTTTTATGAATTTTCAAGCCGTCTTTTTGTAAGTAAGTTATATACGTTCGAATAATGTATATCACATGCAATTTATTGGCGCATAAATTATTTTTATAGCGTAAAAAGGTTTTTATCTTCAGGAAATAAATCTGCGCGCATTGTTAATAACATTCAAGAATTATTATCTTCCTAGATTATAATGTTGCTTGTCTTTTGCAGACCTCATTGTCATCAGATTATATAGTGCTTTTCAACATTTACAACAAAACATTTAAATATATTCTTGGTAGCATGTTTAATGATGGTGGATTAGATAAAAATTAAATAAATAATAAATATTTCTCATGAAACTTAAATTGTACCTTTCCTGTGAGAGAAAATAAAGTTTTATTATTAAAGTTTTTATTATTATTTCGGACATCCAGCACACAACGCAATCTAGTCCAAACTAAGCAGAGTTTTCGTTATGAGTACTAGATAACTGATATAAATACATTTTTTTTGTAAATACGTACATATACGTACATAAATACGTACACACAAACTACAAAACAAATATTTGTAGGCTTAACAAAGATTTGTTCCGACCCGGGAATCGAACCCGAGACCTCAAGCACAGCAGTCTCATACGTTACCACTGGGCCAACGAGGCAGTCAAAACATGACTTTCTTGCTTTCAAATATTGTTTACATCTTTATTAGTAAAGTTCTAAGATAACGGAATGTGAATTGAATAAACCTTAACATTTATTTAAAGCAAATATTTAAAAAAAAATAGCTAGCTATAAAAAAATATGTTTATATCTTTCAAATATCTAGTTTATAAGAGACAATTTAAAACGTAAAAAGCATATAACGTTATTAGACAACCCTAATCAGTGCTTAAGAGATATTTCCTATGCCAAAACACTTGCCGTTCGGTTCGGGAGACGGGACGACCGCCGCATCCCGGATCAAACCTTCTAACATAATCTGATCCGCCTTGCCCACGGCTTTCGTAACAAATGAGAACATCATGTGGGAAATGGAAGGTCTTATTAAACTGGTAATAAAATGAACGAGGAGAAAAGTGATCTGAGCTAATTTTACCCGTACAGGATAGTAATGGAATGGTTCGGCCGTTACTAGTTCACTTGGAACTTAATAAATACAAGAATAAATTGTGTCGATACATAATTTATTTCTTGTATCTATTTTATATATAGGTATAGTAAGCTTACAATCTCGCAGGCATAGCTAAAGACGTTTTAAACTCTTACATTTTGTCATTAATAGTTTTTATGCATTTGGCAATTGTCAATTAAGAATAACATTAAAAGGGCAATAGGTATGAAGCGAAGCCAATGAAACTGGATGTGGCTTATTCACTTGAATTGTAAAAGGTATACAATAGCTATCATAGCGAATATTCTCTAATTTTAATTTCACAAACTTGACAACTATCTGCACATTTATAGAAATCCCTAATAAACAATAAATGTTTCTCCTACTTTGGATCGATTCAAGTAATCTCAAGAACATTTTTTTCCTCAACTGATTAATGTGCAAAGAATTTACTAAATAAATACTTGCTTAACATTTCTTTGATGAATCAACGAGCAAATATATTGTGCAAATATTATTATTGACGTTGGGTCATGTTGGTGCACGGAGCGCAGCCGAGCGGAGCACGCAGCGCGACCGCTTGGCTTCATTAGTGATCGCTTTGATCCCACCAACCTCCGTAATGCACTACTTGTGTTTTTTCTTTAGCACACACTACCACAAACACATATATTTACACATATGTTCTAAGAAACACGTTGAAATTTAAATGTAACTCACACATTAATATTCTGTCTTGTTAATCACTAACTATATGTTTCCTGTTATATTTGGTCTCGCCATGGATAGTTCTTCTTTTTTGTATATCTGATGAATTGTGTGCAAAATTTCAATGTAAACGGTAATGCAGTTAAGATGCAATAGTGACACAAACAATCTCACATTTGCATTCGAAGCTATCAGAATGAGAGTTTCGGTCTTTTTCATCGTCACAGTCCCTCTATTAATCTATCATTTATGGTCTTCTTTGCAAAATTTCATGATGATCGTTCGAGCAGTTAAGATATTAAAGCTACCAACAAAGAAACTCATATATTTGCATTTATAACATTAATTTGTGGAACTTATACACTCTGATGTAGGTGTATTTAATTTGACATAGTGCGAGAACGTGTGCAACAGCTTAATGCGGTTGTATGTGCATAATTGGTGTTTATGAGATGTATATGGTAATGGGAGTGGCGCAAATTAAGTTATGAGATGGCTTTTAACTTTTTGCAAGTGGCGAGTTAGTGTTACCGCTGTTTTGTTAAGCACTGGTATCTGGAATGTACTTATTCACAATGCTTTTTATTTGTATATATACTTTTAATTTTCTGTTGAACTATTGTCATCTATGAACTGGCCAACTTCCTAAAAATATAAGGAGCTTTTGGATCAAAATTTTCAACTTTTATATCTGAAAAATTTTTTTGGACAAATTCTGTTGATTAAAATGCTTTTTCATCTTCAATTTGAAAACGGTTTAGTTGATATTGTTGTCATAAGCATTCGATGTGATGTGTACCAGTTCTATATAAGTATTACTTCCTATTGTAATAAGAAATAGATAAGAATCATTTTTACTTTCAAGGAAAGTGTTCCTTACAGACGGATGGGACAAAAGAAGATGGTAAAGTGTTAAAAATAAAATAGACAGAGCAAAAAACCTAAAAGGAGGGATTTTGCTATATTTGCATGGGAAAACGCTACTAAGACTGCAGTGGCGCGAATGATTTGAGATCGCGTACCCACATGCCCTTTTAGTAATTAGAGTGCACAATAGGAGAGGACAAGGAAACCGGGATCTTTTTTTTGGAATAGATCTCAAGAATACATTTAATATCTTTTAAAAAAATATCTGAAGAATCAATAAAAACGGTTGAATATAAAATGCTATTTTATCTATCGCAGACTATCGCAGTCGCAATGTTGTGGCATAGAGCGTTGAGTCTCATTGATTGTCCCCTGCGCGGTAATGTTACTGCAAATATTTGTGAAAACCGATATCCACACAACGTATGCGCTATGTATACCACCAGTAAGATAATTCTCTTCTGTTTTCTAATGAAACTGAAAAGAATTGAAAAGGAATATATTATGACATTCACATTTTGATTCAAATCAAAAGGACTCTTTCTACCTTTAAAATATAACTTAATCTTTATGACAGTTGTTACTAGGTAGGGTTATTTTTAGAACTTCCATGTTTATTTCAGGGGTGAATTTTTAATAATTCTAGGGGTAGAGGTGGACGCTGTTGGTTTGCAGGTATCCATGGGTAGTAGTGAGCAGTAGCAGTAGGCATAGATCATCACTGACTCTTATTTAATCAGCAATTAATAACTTAAAAATAAAAAAAAACCACAAAAAAACTTTAAGATCAAGAATTCATTCCAAGTGATATGGTTGTTTCGATAGTCCGCCAGCGTAATTCTTTCAGTAATAGAAGGCGGAAACTTTCAAATCGGATCTACATGTATTGAGTTTTAAGCAGTGGTCGTAGTTTTACTGGTTAACTTCTTTACTGTGGCTAGCAGGCAGACAGTAGTTGATCTACTGCGTTTATTTGTGGCACACCAACCTTTCAGAAAAAAATCATTATTAGACCGACGTATTGCAATGAGACTTTTATCTGCCTCGGTAGCGTATGCGACGTAAGCTGTGCTTGTACGATTTTAGGGTCGGACCAAATTCTTGTGTTATCTATAAATAATCGATTCGGATTTTGAATGTTTTTTATGTATAATATGTACAAGAAAGTATATAAGTATGCAATCATATTGGTTAGTTTGAAGCCCGATGGTGTTGTGTGTAAAATGTCCTAAATATTGATTTCTGTTTATTTATAGAGTGTTTTTAATAATTTTTTTGATGTTACGTTCACTTAGATGCAGTAACAAATCATTATTTTGATATTTAATTTAATTTTTAAACTATAATTTCAAATTGAGAAAGCATTAATCGATCTTATTCACGAATATTTTAATCGAGTAATCGCCGCTAACTATATATTATTAAACACCAGAAGCCTGCACGAATTCTGTTAATCACTGCAATTTAACAAAAAGATTTCTTATCAGTATATAAGAACCTGACACTAAACGAAAAAGCTGTCCCAAGTAATACAGTTCTGAGTAGACCACGTTCAAGAGAATTAAATCAAAGTTCTACATTGCGATCACATTCTGCCGCACACAAAAGCAAATATTTCCGCCGAAGCATTCCTTATCAAACTCTGAATCAGCTAAATGCTACCGTCATAGTTATCTCCCATGTCAATTGAGTAAGTTCAAACTCGTTCTAAACTCACACACTCTCATAAATTGCATAACCTCCTAATTAATCACCCCCCCCCCCTTCCTCTATAGATCATTAACGATCCGTATATTTACGCAATGTGGAACATGCCTTACGCCTATCATAGCTGCCGTAGAATTCAACTAGCGTATGGGATCGTAATTAGGTTGTGTGTGTACAACCTTAGGGGCAATGATACTACGCCGCAGCTTCGCTAATTGAAACATGTCGAAGTACAGGGAAATATAAATCAGAACTCGGTGTTGTATACATACAATGAGTTTGACTTCAGTTAACACAAAGGATTAAATTTGACATATGAGTAACATCAGGTGTGCTGTGTGTTGCTGGACGAAGCAAATACCGGTCAAATACCGCTGATAAATGGTGACATTGAAATATTTATTGGTATAATGTTTGTAAATTGAATAAGGACGAGGACATGAAAACAGGAGACTAAAGAAATGATCATCGTCAATTAAATCTTCGATTATCGTTTTTATCTTTCATGTGAAATAAAAGGCAAACGAGCAATCGTGTTGCCTGATGGTAAGCGTTTACCGTCGCTTATGGACACTCGAAAAACCAGAGGCATCACAAGACCTTGTTGGTCGTTGGGGGAAGGGGAAGGGTTGGAATAAAGGCCTCCGATATCCTCACTCACTCGGTAAAACACGCAATCGCTGTTTCACACTGTTGTCTGTGAGGCCGTGGTACCACTCCGTTCGAGCCGACTGATTCGTGCCGAACCGTGATTCTCCCACTTATAATATATAACACGTTTATCTTTGATCAAAGTGCCAAAACAATACAAAACATGTGCTGCTGAGGTTTTAAATCCAAAGCTGATTTATAATCCTGTTGCAATAACTACTCAAATCTGGATACTATCCTTGGCCCAGTTTGTGATTGAATAGATTTTCATAGATAGATTACTTCTAAATCTTCTAAGAGTTTAATAAATTGTTAGAAGCTCTGAAGCAGAAGTGTATCCTCCCACGTGTCGTGTTGCTCAGGAATACTTGAAAGTAGTTGCGACCCCTCTATTTCTGTCGCTGTCGTTATTTACACGGACAGATTAAAGAGATTGATGGAATAGTTTAAAGAAACGTTTAATCTTTGGCTTTTTTACTGAAATCTTAGGGATTTTTCAACTTCGTTTGTCGCTTTGATTTAGTTTCAAAGCGATGCACTAAAATAGCAACCTTTTAGAGTGGTGAAAGGTTTTTAAGTACCACATTTAGGTGTGATAATTTAAATTTACTAAAACACTTATAGATATTTTTAGAATGATTAATAAAAACAATTATTTTTAATCCACGTGCACGCTAAGATAGTTTCCATAAATAAATAACCTTTAATGCAAACGGTACAACTAAATATAAAGTTGTATTTAAATTGAGTCTGTGCTCCGCAGCACCGGATACGCGACAATGAGCGACGGTGTGGGTTGCACAGTTCCAATAATTCGGGCGTGTGCCGGTAACGGTGTACTGCCGGTCTTTCCGGAACTTCCAGCCCGGACGACTGTACACTGTCCTGAGAAACCAACGATCTAGGAATACTGGATGAGATCAATCAGATAAGTACATAATTTGGAATAATAACCCTACTTATTCTATTAATCTTTCATGAAAATACAAACCTTTATAATTATTTGCAGGCTGTAGATACTAAAGTAGTTACAAGTAACGTAAGTAAGTAACGTAAGTTGAAGAAATTAGAATAACTGTAGTAAATAAAACTACTATTTATTCAAGAGTATGAATATAATATATTATAATTGATACGTATTATATATAGAAAACGCTCAAACTCTGAAACAAACATTTTGCAGATCATACAAATATTTGGTCCAACGAACGAGACCTCAGCACATTAGTCGCACACGCTTCTGCGCCACCGAGGCAGCTCCAGCGTTGACTACACTTCGACAAATATCCAAAAATTGCAAAGCCAGATAAATCTAACAGGTCACTTCAACATGTCTACCATCTTTGTCAACAGCGTACAAGCGAATATCTGACAAAAGGGCACGAATTACCGGAGGATTAAATTATCGCAAAAGGGTGTTGAGTTATGACCGAGGCGACGGAAACTCGATTAGAAGCGCGTCGGTGAATACAGCACTTGTTATGTATACTATTGTTACACGTTATATAACAGGTATGGCTACTTACAGGAAGCTTGGGCGGTAGTTATAGGAATTGGAAGACAGATAGGAACCAATCGACTGCAAGAATCAGTTGAACAAGGAGGTTATTGACTAGTGGTGGTCGTAAATTGACCTAAAGGATCCCATGTAGGCATTTCGGTTGGATGTTTTATTGCAAAATCTAATATAATTAAAGTTTTATAAATATGCAACTTGGGTTATTTATATTTAATTAAAATCTAAATAACCGCAATGAGTAGATTAGTGCGTAATTTAGATTTGATAAGTATAGATTGGTCTGCAAAATTTTTATTGTCAGGATAAATCTATAATTCGGTTTAAAAAGGCCTTTAACTTCATGTTAAAATATATTAAAATTAAATTTATCCCAAATTATTTTGATTGTACAGGGGTGTGCGGAAAAGTAATCTCACTGAAGACATATATTTCTATTCCATAAAAAAATATTTACATAAGTGGGAAGTGGAAAAGTGGAAGGAAGGAACATTACAACATTACACTTGGAAGTGATTGAATTACCTCAATTCAGTTTTTTATAAGAGAATTACTTCTAACTTAATACCCATAGAGTATTCTCGATACATGTATTCACAAACTCTTTAAAAGCTTCATCAAATATAATAATGCCATGAAGTGCGACATTAAAGTAATCATGATTAGTTTCATCATTAGATTTAAAATTTATTTTGAATTATCTTAATTACTGACACTAATGTAATATACTATCAAACAACGGGTATTTCCTCCTTAAATAATTGTTTTTTTTTCAATTCAGTTCTGAGAAAGCAATACCCGCTCTCACGACTACCTTTTATTGTTCCAGAGTAACTTGTGAGAACGAAAGGTAAAACTTTTTCTTCTACCCTCAAACTTCACGGCCGATACTCGCTGGATATACAGCGAAGCGCAACAACGAGTAGTTGTCCTGTGCTATTGTCAGGGGAACTCCATTCAATACTATCTACGCTGTTGTTACCTTCAAACATTTTGTTTTACAAGTCTTTGTTTTACAATATTCCTGAGCTACCAATAGCTTGAAAATATTATTTATTTGGTTTTCATTGAGTCTTCTTAACACGCTCGGAGATTTAATGTCCTTTATTTCAAGAATTATAAACTACCTACACACCTACCTATGCCATATACCTATATTAAGACTGCTCAGGCAGATTAAAAAATTCGACACATCCTGATGAAACGAGATAATTCATTCCTACTTAGCACTTCATTCCTAGAGAAACAATGCGGAAACTGGCCCATTGTCAAATTACAACCACCCACCTTCAAACCGGTTTTAGTCCAAACCAGACAAATAAGTACAAGAAGTACAAATAGATGGAACAGTTTAACCCAATTGTGGCGGTCATTAAGCTAGTGTGGCAGATGCACGCAATGGTGAACTTCCTCTCAGGATGGTCCCGGAAGCCCGGGACAGTTTACTTCACTATTTTTGTAATGGACTCTGTCCATTAGCAATAAATCGTCTGGGACGCGTGTGTGGGTGCGTCTAGACGTATGAGCACGATCCTTTGTTTGAAACTGTCTTTTGCGTTGCAAGAATTTACTTTGAGCTTCAGAGATACCATAAGTGTCTGTAGCATTACTGAATTAAACAACTGTAGTTAATGCTTTTATCTGAAGTACAACTAAGTAGTCAGTTTCTAACGAAGTGTTTTACCTATTTGATTTACAAAGCCATTTAAGTGATAGTGATATCCATTCACACAAATTTATTGTTTATTTTGGGTTTTGAATAAACGGTAAATTAATTTAAGAGTCAAAAGAAAAGCTGTAGTAATAAAATTCTGGCAATGTCGTACAAAACAATACATACCATTTTTTACTTGCACATTTACTTAACAATATTTATTGCAAAAAATATTCTTGATTATCTTCTTGGGATTTTTTTTAATTATATACCTTAATCTTAAGCTTCATCAATCATCACTGTTATCCTATAATAACAACCGGGACCGGCTGCTTAACGTAACCTTTGAATCACGGGACGTCATGCCGCCAGCGGTCAACCATCCAGGTACTGACTGCGCCGTTTTTGCTTACGTATTTTTTTCTAATCAATGAGTGCAACTAGGCTATGAGCGCCTCTCATCTCACAAAAGCTTAAATATAAATATATGCTTTAGAATTTTAAACTATGATCCACACAATCAATAAATCCAACTTTAATTTACTCCTAACCAATACGATAAATTACAAGCTACACCATCCAAAAGCGAAATTAATAGTTGAAACTAAATTAATAAACTTCTAACTTTTACGGTTAATTCGCAGCAAAACTCAAGTGGCCATGAAAAATTTAAGAGTAGAGTTATTTCTCCCATCGTTTAGTTTTTGCCGTCCAATGGACACCGAATGGGCGTTATTTATATCCAGATTGATATATTGATTGAATCAACCATCCCTACGCAAAAACAAAGCTTTTGTACGACTTTGAAGCTCATAAATTTCTTTTGGTAAAATAATATTGTAATAGTAAGTTATTTTGGTAAACCCAAATATGTATAGCATTATATTTAAAGGGATTATAGCATTTTATTAGAAAATGAGATACATAAAGGAACACTACTTTAAATTGAAATATTAATATATTAGTTTACTGTGGGAGTGCCACACTTCGGCGGAATGATGCCATGGCCTAGCAGAAAACCGGTGTGAAACAGCGCATGCGCTGTTTCACCGAGTGAGTGAGGATTCCGGAGGCCAATAATCCAACCCTTGCCCAAATCCCCTCCCCATGCCCCAAGGCGACGCACTTGTGACGCCTCTGGTGATACGGGTGTCCATGGGTGGCGGTAATCGCTACTAATAATATTAACTAATACGAGCAGATACGAGCTACTAATACTAACTAATACGAGCAGACGTATCGCGCGCGATACGTCTGCTCGTTTGCCAACTATTCCATAAAAAATAAGTTTTTTCTAGAGACTTCGTGTGCTTGGTTGTGTTTCTAACTATAAAACTTATATATAGTCTTACGTGCAAACTTCTTAAAAATTCCGCAAAAGTGGTTGCTGACAACACAAAAGAACATCAGTTGCTGAAATTTCAAGTTCAGACCTAGTGGTTTAGGTCCTTAGTTGGTGAATCTCGTCCTATTGATAAGTCATTTTATATACATATGTATAGAATACTCGTCTCGTAATGTTCCTATATAAATGCATATTCACCAGATAAAGGAATCCTGCAGATAGAAAAGATAATTATAGTCCTTAATTAATCAATCCCTTTGTATTACATTGTACACGTATATTACAAGTCCATCTATAACCTCACCTACAATATTGCTCACACAGAAACCTGAGGATTTGATATCTGTTCCCACATTATCATTAGCGGCTTTATTGAGATCTTTATTTAGTTCTGATATGACGTGTTACATTAATCATTAGGACCTATAATTATCGTTAATAAAATTATAGCTAATGATTGATATTTCATTAGATTTGAATGAAATGTTACAAGATAAATCAATAAATCTAACAAAATATTTAGTAATTTATCTTGTAACATTTCATTAACATAAGTTGAATAGTAAATAAATTAATAATTATGCTAAGGTTTGAGACAAGTATTCAAGTTATTCTACGCTCCATACATCAAAAAACTAACCAATGGATTATGTTAGTGTTGATTGTTTTATACTTGTTGTTTAATTTTGTTAATTTATGATTATGAACAGCAATTTAATCACCTCGATTTGCTTGTGCATTCAAATTCACTTGCTTCAATCATCAGAACTTCGACATTTCGACCCAAGACAAAAACATTATTTTTTTGTAACATATTGGCAAATATTTTTAAAATATTACTCAAAATAGGTTTAACTAAGACCACCCTCGTTGTACGGAAGGCCACCACAAACGACTGACCTTGGCAACGTTCAACGGCCGCACGTTACGGCTAGACTCGCATCTGGTACAACTTGAGGAGGAACTTGGGAAGATTAGGTGGCATATCTTAGGGTTATGTGAAGTCCGAAGAGAGGGGGAGGATACCATAATCCTGGACTCAGGTCACCTGATGTACTTCCGCGAGGGAGACCAACGATCCCAAGGTGGCGTGGGGTTTCTGGTAAAAAAGTCGCTTTCTGGCAACTTGTGGAAATTTCCAGTGTGTCGAACAGAGTAGCGTACCTCATTGTCAAGCTTACCGAGAGGTATAGCCTCAAGGTAATACAAGTGTACGCACCGACCTCGGCTCACTCGGAAGATGAGGTGGAGGATATGTTTGATGACATATCGAGGGCCCTCCACTCCACTACTAAAACCAACTACAACGTTGTTATGAGTGACTTCAACGCCAAAGTGGGAGTACAAACCTGCGGCGAATCGGTAATAGGATCCCATGGATTTGGGAACAGGAATCATAGTGGGCAAATGCTCATCAACTTTCTCGAGCGGGAGGGGCTGTTTTTGATGAACTCATTTTTTGAGAAGCGGCCCCAAAGAAAGTGGACGTGGAAAAGCCCGGACGCTATGACCAAAAATGAGATCGATTTCATCATGACGGACAGGAAGCACATATTCAGAGACGTCTCAGTGCTCAATAGGTTTAACACCGGTAGTGATCACCGACTAGTCCGAGGCTCACTGAATGTCAACTTCAAGGCTGAACGTGTCCACACGATGAAGTCCAGGCTCTAACCAACTCTGCTCCAAGTCGAGATGGGATCTGAAAAATTCCAGTCAAATCTGGAAAACCGATTTGTTGCCATGGAAACCACAAGAGACGTAAACCAGAACCCTGAAATGTGGTTCGAATCCTCAGGAGTGAAGGTACGAGATTTTGTCAAATGCAGCGTACAGGCACCAAGTCGAAACTTTCAGAGAGGACACTAGGGTTAATGAAGGAAAGACGTGAGAACCCGCAAGTCACTTCTTCGGCAAAGCGGACTCTAAGCCGAGAGATTAGTAAGCGTGTACGACACGACCTCCGATGCTCCAACACTCTTTTGATTGAAAGAGCAATCGAGCAGAATCGGGGGTCAAAGGTGTTTGTGTAATCTCTTGGAAGAAGTCATTTGACGAAGCTGACCACAGTAAGCGGAGAAGTCGTTGCTTCCAAGCTAGCTGTCCTTTCGGAAGTAGAAAGCTTCTATGGCGATTTGTACGCTTCGCATGCATCTCGATCTGATCACGAAAATGAGGACCCTCGAGCCACATTAACACGCCACTTCACCGAAGATCTGCCAGAAGTCAGCATTGACGAAATCGGGATGGCTCTTAGACAGCTGAAAAATGGAAAAGCCCCTGGAGAGGATGGCGTTACTACAGAGCTGTTAAAGGCTGGAGGTAAACCCGTATTAAAGGCGCTCCAAAAGCTTTTCAACGCTGTCCTGTTCGAAGGGAGGACTCCAGAGGCGTGGAGTAGGAGTGTGGTCGCCCTGTTCTTCGAAAAGGGAAATAAAACCATGTTGAAGAACTATCGGCCCATTTCTCTCCTGAGCCACGTCTATAAGCTGTTTTCAAGAATCATCACGAACCGTCTTGCGCGAAGACTCGACAAATACCAGCCACCGGAGCAGGCTGGGCTTCGGAGCGGATATGGCACCATAGACCACATCCACACAGTGCGGCAGATAATACAGAAGACCGAAGAGTCTAATCAGCCCCTGTGTCTAGCATTTGTGGACTATGAAAAGGCCTTTGACTCGATCGAGATCTGGTCTGTTCTGGAGTCCCTGCAGCGTTGCCAAGTAGATTGGCGGTACATCCAAGCGTTAAGATGTCTCTACAATGCCGCTACTATGTTCGTCCAAGTACAGGATCAGCATACAAGACCCATACCATTGCATCGAGGAGTAAGGCAAGGGGACGTTATATCCCCGAAATTATTCACTAATGCAATGAAGGACCTGTTTAAGACGCTGCACTGGAAAAGGCGCGGTATCAACATTAATGGCGAATACATCTCTCACTTGCGATTTGCAGATGACATCGTCATCATGGCAGAAACTCTGCAGGACCTACAACAGATGCTGAACCACCTGGCTGACTCGTCTGTGCGTATCGGCCTACGGGTGAACTTCGACAAGACAAGGTCATGTTCAATGAACATGTACTACCGGAACCGGTTGCGGTACACNCTCTGCAGGACCTACAACAGATGCTGAACCACCTGGCTGACTCGTCTGTGCGTATCGGCCTACGGGTGAACTTCGACAAGACCAAGGTCATGTTCAATGAACATGTACTACCGGAACCGGTTGCGGTACACGGTGCCGTTCTCGAAGTTGTTCAAAAATATGTATACCTTGGGCAGGCTTTGCAGTTAGGTAGAAACAGCTTTGAGGACGAGGTGAACAGAAGAATCCAGCTAGGTTGGGCAGCGTTTGGGAAACTTCGTCGGGTCTTCTCATCATCGATCCCACAGTGCCTAAAGACGAAAGTCTTCAATGCGTGCGTCCTACCCGTAATGACATACGGAGCCGAAACGTGGACACTGACGGTTCGACTGGTCCATAAGTTCAAAGTCGCTCAGCGTGCAATGGAGAGGTATATGCTCGGCGTTTCTCTAAGGGATCGCATTAGAAACGAGGTGATCCGACAAAGAACCAGGGTCATCGACGTAGCCCACAGGATTAGCAAACTGAAGTGGCAGTGGGCTGGCCACATTTGCCGAAGAACCGATAACCGTTGGGGTAAACGAGTTCTTGAGTGGAGACCGCGTCTCGGCTAACGTAATGTAGGACGTCCACAAGGCAGGTGGAGCGATGATTTGCGCAAGACGGCTGGCAGGAGCTGGATGCGAGAAGCCATAGATCGAACTAAGTGGCGTGAAATTGGAGAGGCCTATGTCCAGCAGTGGACTGCGATAGGCTGATGATGACTCTCGTTGTTTCTGACAACAGATAGAAATATCAGAAACAAAGGGGTTATGCGCTTTATACATTTCCGTAATAAAGTTGAAAGATTTTTCACAAAGGAAAGTTCCATACCCGTAAACTATTAACTCTCTAAATGTGATCGTGTTGAAAAGGTCTAAGTACCATACATGTCAGAAGTAATAATGGACCATTACTGCAGCATGCACCAACAGGCATATTCGTGACTTGTTCAGCTTTCCACTCACACGATCGACACGAATTGAAAATTAGCCGTTTCTTATGGCCAATTATCGTTTCGTTAGTGGGAAATAGTATGCTGTTAATATGTTATTAACATTTGTAGATATTGATAAGAGCTTGACACATCTCACACGCAGCCCTTTAGATCTTAAAGCGCAACGTGAACTGTGATATCCAGATTGCTGATTAACATGTTTTTGTGTAATTCAATATATATATAAATATATATATTTAATTGTAAAACTAAAAACTAAAAGTATATAGACATAGGTCCTCTTTATTGCACATCATAAAGTGAAAGATACAATGAACACAATATCAAATAAAAACAGCGGTGCAATGGGCAATTACAAAAAATATTTAATTTTGACCCAGGCAGGAAAAATATTGAATTGGAATCATTCACAGTTTTCCTTCTATTTTCTCTGAAATAGTATGTAGAACAGAAGAAAAAATTAAACGTGTCTACCGTAAATTATAATACTGTTGTTGCTATTATATACTCCTTTTTTTTTTTACCTGTGGAAACCCCCTCGGCCCTTCATCCCACCGGGGTTTGCGGCGGGGCGGTGTGTAGGAATCGAACCGACTAAAACCACACGGTGTGCCACTCTGCGCCTGAGGCGGGAGGATCCGGGAACCGCTTTCTTACGCCATCCGGACCCCTCCCAGCTATTATATACTCCTTTTTTTTACCTGTGGAAACCCCCCCAGGCTTTCACCCCACCGGGGTTTGCGGTGGGGCGGTGTGTCCGGAATCGCACCGACTAAAACCACATGGGGTTCCACTCTGCGCCTGAGATGGGAGGAATCCGGGTACCGCTTTTTTACGCCATCCGGACCCCTCCCAGCGCCTGCCGCACTGAAGCGGGTAAGCTATTATATACTTTAACCTAAGGTGAGTTACGAGTATATTGCCACGTGTTAAATGAATACAATGAAGAAAGTAAATAAATTTCCTTCAACATAAAAAACAAAAAATTCTTTAAGAATAAGAAAATAAAAAATCTTAAACCAAAAAATCTTAATCTTTAAACAAAAAAATCTTCCAAGAACATCTTAGTTAAATAGGTGCAAAAGAATCGCGTAATCGTTATATACCAGTTAATTGCGGGAACCTTTTAGAGACCAATAAGAAATAGATTTATGTCATGAAACGTTTTGGCATGTTTCTTAAGTACTATAGTATTAAAAATGTATGGCACGACTTTTGGGATCAAAATTACGTAAAAACATGTTTTTAGTTAAAATAAAACGCATTAAGAATCGTAGTAGTAGTAAAACCTTTTTTCCGAATGTCTGACACACAACGTCTTTAATTTTCAAACCAAGCAGATCCTTTACTACGAAAAACAATGACTGAAATAATACTTATATTCTCCTTTTTTTGGAAATACATGCATAACGTGCATAGAAAACATGCAAATTCCGTAGCTAATATTAACAGATCCTTCAAATATTTGGTCCAAGCCTAGAATCAAACCCAAAACTTTAATAAAGCAGTCGCATACGCTGCCACTACTCCACCGAGACGTTCATTAGCTTCCTCTATGGAGTGGCTAAAGTGTTTTAAGATTTTTGAGTCTCAATAGTCTTTATACATTGCTTTCTCACGATAATCGAAAAGCTAAACAAACAACACAAACCCGTCGATCAATGACACAGGTATTAGCTTCAGTCGCAACAATCCCCTGATATGATCACTTGTAGCCTCCCATACAATCGACCCCAAACAAAGGCCGGCTACGAACGACGCAGCGGTGTGCCTGCTGCGGTATTTTATTGTCCTCGTATCACATACTGGTGTGCAGGGTTTAGAGAGATATATGCCTCAGTTTGATTGGCTGTTAATGGCATTGTTTGTAGCAAAAATAAAAGAGGTGTATTCCATTGTGCAGTAAATTGTAAGCGCTTATTCGTTGAAGTATAAAAGTGAAATGAATGTGATGGGTGGTGTTTTCGATCACTTAGAAAAACGTCCCGGTTTCAATACTCAGTCAGGTGTGAAGAGCATAATCCTTGCTCTTGTTCTTGGTCAAAATTTGTTGGAACTTAGATGGATTTTGCGAGTCGTAGTGTTAGTTTTACACAAGAGTTCGTAAGAAATGTCTCTTTTAAAGAAAAAAAAAGAAAAAAATAAAAAATTGTGATTTAAGTATTGTCACGAATTTTAAAATATTGATGTGCATAAATTGTGACTGCACGGTGGGCCTAATGCTTATAGCAGTCGCCACGACGCTGTCTACTGCACCAAGTGTTGTTTTGAAATCCCACTTGGAACAATACTTCGTGTGATTCACAAATTGTTGTTCTGAGCCTGGGCGTTCTTTGTGTTCGTTTCATGTATGTTTGTAAAGTTCCCGCGTCTTTAAAAAAATACTGACTTTGCAATATTTGAATATACTATGTTTACAGAGGCATATTCACACATTAAACTATTAACACTGAACTTATTCGGACACTGGTAGGTAGAAGGTACTGCAGTAGTCATAAATAGTGTTAAGCAACACAATAAGTTACAACACCATGAAATATATTCACCAGCAACTAATTTAACAGAACATTGTTAACAGTCGTAAGTAGTATAAACTAAACAACCAATTAACACCATCATTCAAACTCACATTCAAATATAATCACGACTAAATGGTGGTCATTGTCAGCACCGCTTGTATACGATAGGTATCGGTGTCCGACACCGATTATATCGTTATTTCGGAGTACATTAGTGAGTACACAGTTAGGCTTGGCTTAGACTAGATGAAAGTTTATTACTGAAACTGTGCAGTATTTATGCGATTGCTATCTTTTTATTAAAATAAATTGTTAATATTAATATGATATGTCTCACACACGGTCATCTGAATCCAAACTAGACAGAGGCAATGTAAACATATTGACGATAAACCTATTTTCTCTGCATCACCTAAAGGTTGACTGGTAGAGAATGCCTTAGGCATTAAGTCCAATGTACGTTAAGTGCATGATGTATAATAAATAAATAAATAAATAAACATAAACATACATTTAAATTCCAATTGTGCCCCTGTGGCGCAGTGGCAGCGTATGCACTTGCTGTGCTTGAGGTCTCGGGTTCGATTCCCGGGTCGGACCAATTTTTAACGGAATCAAAGCTTAGGTTTTTTCTACGTATTATATATAATTTACATTCATAAAAAAACGAGTTATGTATTTATATCACTTATTTAGTACCCATAACACAACTTCTGCTTAGATTGGGACTACATGGCATTGTGTGTAAGATGTCCGAAAATAATAATAATTACGTACACATTTTATTAATACTAATGTTTGAAGATACATTTGTTACTGCATTACACCAAAAATCTTGGAGAGCTCCGTTTAAAATCAGGCAATGAAATGAATGATAAATAAATTGACAGTTAACATTTACATTATTTATGGTCGATCATAAAAAACCCTCAACATTATCAGCACTCAGGTTCGCTAACAACGAGCCTATAACAAATCACTATCAATGAACTTAGAATATATTAACAACGTAAACGTGCGTACGTTTATTTAAGCTGAGGAGGACTGAATTAAATATTATAATCTAAAGCGTAATTGCTAAGAAATACAACATCTTTGCTGTAACAAAGGTATCTAGATGTCCGGTGTATCATGTAAGCATGTCCTTAGAATAGGCATTGCGATTCAACAGTTCAATTCGATACTCCGGAGTTAATACTAGCTTTATTACTTAGCAGCAGTATAAGTCATAAGAATTGTGCTTATGACCTAAATTTTGATGGTTAAACTATGGTTCTAGTAATTTTCACTACAAAGTTGCCTTAACGACATTCGGTACTTAAACGAACGATGGATTAAATGATACACATATCTTCGATGAATAAAGTATCTACGATTATATAAATCTTAGAGTTATTTTTAGATTACTACCATTATATTCGTTTTGTTAGCACTCGTTATAATTTAACAAAGAAAATTAAACTAAATAAGTTTTCAGTCTCCAGTTTTAGTGAGACAGTAAACCAAAACCAGAAGTGATGTTGTAACAGAAGTACATGGTTCGGTGGATTGCAAAAAGTTTGAGTCAAACGCCAATTTACACACTTATGTGCAGATAAACACTGATTATACCCAATAGATCTGTCTTCATCAACTCTATCTTATATTGAGCTGATTGTCAAAAACCATTTTCGAGAACAAAGAATCGCAAAACAAAATTGTGGAATGAACTGTTGCCTGCGATATTCCCGGACCAAAACGACCTTGAAACCTCAAAAAAAAAATTGCGTACTTCTTAAAAAGCCGGCAATGCACCTGTGACGCTTCTAGTGTTGCAGGTGACCATAGGCGGCGGTAATCGCTTACCATCAGGCGATACGTCTGCTTGTTTGACCTTACATCATAAAAAAAGATATGACTATATACTTTGCTCGATAAACTTACGGGTGGAATAGCTAAAATTTAATAAGCGCAACATGAGGCAAACAAGTTGGTTCTATATGTAGTTTACATAAGCTTATAAATCAACCTATGTATGAAATAACAAGATATTTTTATCGAAGTATTGACTTGGAGCCAGGGATTGATTTGACCGTCTGCTGTTGATATGGGACGTGGTCCCACTTACACATTCAATTTATGGAATATATTTCAATACAAAACTGTTATTTGTATACGGTTGAATGGTTTCTTGGAGTTGAGAAGGATAAGGGGAAAGGTATAAGTTTAGACGCATCTAATGTAAAACTCAAGGCAAAATCAAAACCCTGAATGAATATAAGAAGTTGTCAAAATAATATTTTGACTAGATGATTTTAGAGATGTAAAAGTGAAATTGTAAAAGTGTATAGGATGGCCACACAGGCCAGGTCAAGGAACGACTTACGCAAGATGGCTGGCAGAAAGCTCATAAGCCTATGACCAGCACTGGGTTGCAAGAGTCTGATAATGATGATAACAAAACAAATAGGAACAATTCATTATATAATATTATTCAGTACTGCATTTTAATCATTCACTTCTGGATATAGGCCTCCCCAAGGCTCCCATCATCATGGGGCTCTGTGGTGTGTGGCTTCCCGAGATTTTCACCTT
Source organism: Hyphantria cunea (assembly GCA_003709505.1). Lineage (NCBI taxonomy): Eukaryota > Metazoa > Arthropoda > Insecta > Lepidoptera > Erebidae > Hyphantria > Hyphantria cunea. The sequence continues at coordinate 136,712 of PKRV01001977.1, forward strand.
TGATATGATGACTCTATTTTTTTGGAATCGCTCTTCGCTTATGCCTTAATACATTTATGTAACTCGAGTTGGAACTAAGTTATCAAATATCGAGGTATGCGAAGTCTGAGTGCAAGATACATCGTGGGTCACTATAATACTCTTTGCTCTAACAAATATTACAGACCGGCTTTGTCACAATATAAATACATAGAAAGTTTCAACGTAAATGGTCCGTGCCTTGTTACGATATCGAGAGTAATTAATCCACGTCGCATACTCGCGTAACATTAATACTAGTTTGATGAAATACATTATTTTAATAGTTCTCTCGCTCGTCTGTAAAAAGTAAAAATAATATAACTGTATGATTTTAATCGTCACTACTGCTTTCTGTACAATATTGATCAATATTTTCCCGCTCCTCTATCGAGATCTTGCAGATTGATCAAAAAGAGAATTTTACGGTCTCACTTATTGTCCTAGTCATCCCAAATATGTTGCTGCGCAGTAGCTATTTCTTACAATAAATGATCAGCTCTTGTCACTGTTCGGTTTTATTGCTCCCTAGTGTACTTACAAAGTCTTGTATGAAAACCTCGAACATTTTAGTAATAATCATAATTTTAACTTATGTTACAACGTCATGGCACAGTAATAAACTCGTACAATACCATGATAATGGTAGAAATACAATGTAGAATTATGTTTAACATGGCTACCGGTAAGATACAACTCATATAACTTACGTTAAGTGTTGGCTTTTATTGTGGTTATTTGCAACTTTGATTGTATTTCATACTTTTATAGATAAAAGAGCGTATATATTGTTACGGTTTTTGAACACTAATAGGAAAGTGTTACAGGATAATTATTGTGGGATAAATCTATGGCAGATACAATACTAGCTAGGATTTGATGTTTATAGTATTTAACATAATAATGAATATTTTGTCACGTTTGTTCTCATTATTTTGACTAGTCTAAAAGTATATAAGTAATCTATCTGTCGTCATTTCGATAACAACATGTAAACAAAAGTACTTACTAACACCCAAAAAAATACAACTGTGTGGAGGAACGGGTAACATATTCCTCCAACACAAAGGGAGGATCCTCCATCCAGGGGAGCTGATCATGCCTGGTGGGCCACTGCCCAATGGTTGATGTTGGGAAGTTGTATATTTGTTAATCGGCGCGAGAACTTCTATTGCGCGATTTAGGATTGGTAGTTTCTTAGTTTTCTTCGTTGCTCCGTAGTTCGATGTTTCTTCGGTAGATGGCGCTGTTATTAAAGATGCAGAAACTAATAGAACCATTTACAATTAGTCTTTAAATCTTTTATTTCCCTACAAAATTTAGATAACAGGATCACAGCTAAGTAGAAAATTTTTTGTCTACCAATTAATGAGATAACATTGCTGTAAAGAGTAACCTATTCAGGAGTTCCTCAGGGTACTATAGAAACCGTCTAAAGGAGGACAGTGGCAAGATAAATAGGAATGTATTCAGCTCTTGTAAGGAGTATAATTATATTCCACATTGTTCTCCATCACCACTGTGGAGGTTTCGAGATGTAGATAATAATACCAGTCCTTTGTTTCATATCACATTAACTTTACTGAAACCTGCATTTATAAATGCTTCTTTTCCTAAAAACTGAATGAGTATAAAACTTACATTAAAAACTCCAGGAATTTTGTAAAGTATTATTATGTTTAGCAGTATTTTAAAGTATGTTCTTATTCATTAATAGCTAAATTTCTGTTTAAAGAACAACTGCAAATTGCACTAGGTATAAAAAACTTCGTGTATAATTTCATATGATTAAAACACAATAACAAATATTCAGATGAACACATTATAAATATTATATAATATAAAGTTATCCTCTAAATTTTGAAAAGTCCTCAACGTCGATTAAAGTATATTAAATGAATGAAATGAAATTTTATCTTGTTGTGTTCGAATTTTTGAGAGCTAAACTGAAAATAGTCAAAAAGAAAGAACCTGCATGAAAAAGTAAAGTAATGGGACACATCGTAACTATAAATGACTAGAGCTATTGGAAATCCCCTGTACAGTGAATGACACCTTATAAGATTACTTAACTTTAGGTAAAATTAGATCTCGAGCAATATACTCCAGCGTGTGACTCAACAAGCATTACACAGCACTTCGACATTTTTATTCTTAAATGGATTATGATATACGGTTGTGGGGTTGATCTGATGCATCTAAGAGGTAGGTGAAGGATGGATTGTCAAATAGTGAGGTTTACCATTAATATATGCCGATGTGACAAGTAAAGAGGTTCGACGCTCTTCACTGCTAAAGCGATGGTCAAGATGAATAGATAAATGATGTGTCAAAAACACTACGATGACAACAGAAAGATGGTCAATTTGATATGTTTTTGCATACAATTTTGTATTTTCATTTTGAACGATCTACATAAAAAATATTTTTCTTTTTTTAACATTCTAAGTTGAATTCATTCTGGCGATCAAGTAAATCCAATTTTTATTTCAATTACAATGTAACAGATTCTTATTCCGTTTCATTTGTTCAAACAGATCACATGACTCTTATTATTAATTGACTTCAAAAAAGGAGGAGGTTCTCAGTTCGGCTTTATACATTATTTTATGTTTGTTACCTTAAAACTGTTGACTGGTTGAACCGATTTTGATGATTATATTTTATTTGGAAGCTGGTACTTCTCGTATGGTCCCATTTCAACTTGGTCCAGTTCTTAAAGCCTAATACTGGAAGATGTTTTAAGACTAGCTTTAGAAAATAGTTTGATCATGAACCTATTGAAGTTAAAGATTAAACTGAATACTGTTGTAATAGATGTGGCGAGGTTAGTGGAGACTAACCTCCCTTCATCAATTCTAAGGGAGCTTAGTCCCTGCCACTTATAGCATAATAAAATTGAATACACGAAAGTGATAATATTCTCACCAGGTCTATCTAAATAAATAAATAAAAATGAAGGGTCTGATTGTAGTTTCAAATAAACAGATTTTCACTAAATATTTATGGATGTATCTACGATATTTCTATAAAAATCTATTTTCAAAGTTTTTTTTTTATAACGGCTGGATCGCTTTTGACGGGATTTCCCTTTACATGTAGAACTCGTGATAGAAGTGGAGTAAGTATTTTAGGATATTTTTTTGACTAGCTTCGCTCTACGATTTTACCCACGGTTTCTGTTGTAAGAGTACAACAATAAATGCGGGTAACACCGCGGGGCACAGCTAGTGCTTAAATGAAAAATATTTCAGCTAAATAAATAATACACAATACTGCCACACGCAACATTTGTGTTTTGTTGATGAAGTCATAAAAATGTAAATGAACATTTTAGCACTCGACTTCCATATGCGTTGAATTTTACATTAACTTACATTTGTACAGCTACATTGTTTGACTCAATGGCACTTACCTGAAATAAGAGTAATATATTTAAAAAAAAATAGTAAAACAAACTTTTTTTTGATGATCTGATGGTAAGCGATTACCACCGCCTATGGACAACCATGGACATAATAAATATTTCGGACATTTTACACACAATATCACCTAGTCCCAAGCTATGAAGAGCTTGTGTTATGGGTGCTAGACAACTGATATAAATACATTTATACTTTTGTTTTGTAAATACATACTTATAATGAATAAAAAATGGGAAAATACCAAAATTCCGAAACAAATATTTATAGATTATACAAACATTTTGTCTAACCCGGGAACCGAAACCAAGACCTCGATCACAGCAGTCGCATACGCTACCACTGAGCCACAGAGGCAGATTTGTTAAGAAAAATTTTGCAAGGTGTACTTAATGTCTCTGTAGGATAAAATTTTTAACTAGTTTTTTTTATAAAAACTGTCAAAACGACCCCCTCTGTATGGTGGAAAGCAGTAGTATTTAAGACTGCTGGTCACCACCCTCATTGTGGTCAAGTAAAGAAAATTCTTTATGTTTGAGTATCACATTTTGAATGATGACTGTATATACCACTAGCTGACCCGGAGAACCCTTTTTTTGCCATATACCTAAAACTCTGACAAAAGAAAAAATGTATTTAGTGGTGCGTCACTTTTATCATTAAGGGAAAAAAAGTTGTTGGAAGTTTGTCAGCCTACCCGATTTGCACACAAAATCTCATAAAAATCGGTCCAAACGTTTCGGAGGAATTTGATAACAAACACCGCGACCCGTGAATTTTATATTTTAGGTGTAGAACTTATACTGTACTTATTAGAAGTAAAGGCACGAAAAGCTAAAATGTTTAAAACAATATAATTATACTATTTCAAAATAGATTAGATTAGAACTACTGCATGACGAAGTTTTATAAGATATCGTTGAGGAAAAATCTAATATGTTAATAATGTTTCTACATGAGACTTCAATACTTTGTTATGTTATGATTTCCGCTTACGTTGAAATATTTATACTGCACTAAAAAAATAAGCCAGCACAAATCAATGCAACAGAAGCGACAAACATGTTAAATTATTCAACAAAAAAGAAATAGACCATCCATTTGCATAGGAAGACGAACACTTCATAAACTTGCCCGTTCTGCCCACGCATTGCAGTCAAAAGGATTATTATTTCAATACGCTCAAGAGCTATAGTCCTTTGACAAGCATTTAGAGCAAACTTGTGGAGGCGGAACTAAAAATACAAATTTATTGGAATATTTTGAGAACGAGTGTTTGACGAAAATGAGTTTTACCTCTTTGTGTTAAGAGACAGCTTACTTTCATATTGCGTTTGTCAATAGCACGTGTGTTTTAGTAATTCTTTATGGGTGAAATAGTTAGTGTTGCCGAGTGCAGTGTAAATTTGGCGATCTCCTCGTGTGCTTACCTCGTTAATTTCTGAAGGAAGCCTTGTGATTTGTTTTATATTACTGAAATAAGGCCGCAATACTAATATTCGGTTTTATCGGTTATTTTGTTTTCGAACGCAAAGAAACTTTGATAGTTTTTACTTTAACTTGGTCTATTACGTGTATTCTGCTTATTTCAGCTTAAGTAGCTAGAAGTATACTTGCAAAATTTTAAGAATCTTTTTATCGATATACAGAACACAATACGAAAATTTTAAGTTATGTAAGTTCTGCGACAAGAAAGTCATTTTAATCCTGACATGTAAGAGTTTTGGAATATACTAAAATATATTTCAGGTTTTGGTTGTCCAGAAAACTGGAAATTTTGTCATGTCAGATTTTTTCTGAATTCTTTAAGTTTCGTCTCATTGTAGAATTTACTTTTACTTATCATTTTAATGTCGTCACTGATACGGTTACAAGTAAATTAATACTTCTGACTATGTTCAACTGCTGTATCAATTACGAAATTTTCATTTACTTCGTCGTTTATACTTCGTGGACATTAAATGTTACTCGTGGCTTCAGATCCTAGAATTTCTAATCTCGTGGAAGATATCTTCAGGCCCAGAGAGTTCTATCAATAATGTTTTAGATAAATAAGGACTTCTGTATCCGAGATACTTCAAAAATCTTGACAAGCTACAAGAAAAAATATCTAAAAGATCTTGATTCTATAATTAGATTCAACTCTTATGTAAACCCTTTTCGAAATCTTTTTTCTATACACTATGTGATACACCGTGGTCACTGACTCAGAGATAAAGGTGGTGACGTACGCTCCGGCTGGTTGTAATTCAACGCGGCAATGCTGCCAATGTCATGGGTACCTGTAGACCGAAAGCGATGCAGAACTGATTATACGTCTTTATTTAAATTGTTTCATTTCAAATAAATTCGTGATGTTATTTGGTAACACAAATTCATCATAAAAGTCGTTTTCAGCCAAACTCGACGAAGTTTTGTATATAACTTACTTATATTCATCATATGTGAATTGAATTCACTCAAGGGACGTCCTCTCAATATTTATTTTAAAGTTAAGCCTTTTGATTCAATGTTGAATATCGTAACACGACTTTAGCTCAAAAGTCTAAAGTAGCAATGTAGTACATTGTTACTATGCATAAACAGTGTTTACAAAATATCATCAGACAGATAGTACAAGTGTAAATTTACTACTTAAAGTTGTGAGAGATTAGAATGTATGACTGATCGTGATGGGCACATGTAATATTACGATCTCAATTGGATAGGATTTTTGAAGATTCTACAGTGGAATAACTAAGGCATTTGATTTGCAATGACATGGTTGCTGGTTCCAGACCTACCCAATAACGAAGAACCAAGAACGAACGAATTTCTTATAAAACATTTAGTAATTTCACCCAATTAATAGCATTCTATTGAAAAAGTGACGCCACAGAAAACAAATTTGTAACCACTTACTCAGCCAGGTTACCAATCACACGATCATAATTCCTAGATGTTTAAACACTTTGCGGGTGCAAGGATATTTTAGCTATTTGAATAACTACAGAATTGAGAAGAGAGCTCTTTATCTCGTTTTTACAAATAACGTGACATTGTGACCTTACCTTAAAAGGTAGCAATCATTGACACACTTACTAAGATATTTTCATAACATTAATCTCATACGATTTTTGTTAATTTTAAAACTTTTAAATGGGTATCTTACAACTGCCTCGTTGATCTAGCGGTTAGCGTAAGCAGATCAAGAGATCACGGGTTCAAGTCCCGGGTCGGACTGGTGTTTGGTTTTTCTTACAAGAAATTCTTAATAGCAGCTTGGAGTATGGTAGATGGTGGTGTTTCCCGCCCGTACCTCGGAGAGTTTAGTCGTCGGTTCTGGTTGTCTTGAACATCTACGTTTATCGATGTTGGGAAGTCAGTGCCTTCAAATATACTGACAAATAGTTCAACCGACGCCAGTCACTTCGTAGAAAACTATATATTTTTAGATACATAGTTTTCCACAAAATACTATTATTATATATTTTGGTGAAACCAGTTGGATTAGTAGCCTACTCTAAATAATTATGGGAATAATAAAGAATAGGAAGAAGATGATATGGGTATCAAACGTATGGTGCGTTAGAGTTACACATATTAACGTTTTATATAGATCCCGCCAAAAATATACTTTCAGGAGCGACATCAGAAGTGTCGGATTTTATTAAAACGCTTCATTTCTTCTTAGAGCAGAGAAAAAGTGAATAACTAAACTCCAAGAGTCAAATACGAATATGGTAACATTAGAAATGTAGAACTTTTCTCGTGATATAAAGCTCGAGTGGATACAATGTACAACCAATTTCAACCGCAATATAAATCGCCGCTCGCTTCATGTACGTCTATGGTCATTTTTTCCGGTGAACTTCGCGTTGAGTGGATTTATTCGGGCGCTTACTGAATTTTTATTCGCTGTGAATTGTGGAGCTGTGATACAGTGCCGTTATCAAGTAGTATAGCACGTTTGTACTACTACTTATCATGGAAATCAAATACTCGGATTATTTTATAAAAATTTGAATACCATGGAAATAGTTGCATTGTCAGGTAAGATGAATGGAGTTTAAAATACTTTGATTTTAATATTGTAGTTAGAAACGCATTTTTCAAAAAACAGTCATAACTGTACAACATACGTAAAGTGTAATATTTATCTGGTTTCTGTACTATTCCTTGTATTCATTTAGATTTAGATTTAGATACGTGTATTCACTTTAAATGAGATGACCTGTCTACTCTTTTGTCCTTACATTAAAAGTATAGAGCGGCCATACCCGTGATAAATACACGTATCATATAGTTTTTTTTCTACCCTTTGTATTACCAACCACTTATTTTGTTACACAATAAATCATCATCAGCCTATCGCAGTCCACTGCTGGACATAGGCCTCTCCAATTTCACGCCACTTAGTTCGATCTATGGCTTCTCGCATCCAGCCCCTGCCAGCCGTCTTGCGCAAATCATCGCTCCACCTGGCTTGTGGACGTCCTACACTACGTTTGCCGAGACGCGGTCTCCACTCAAGAACTCGTTTACCCCAACGGTTATCGGTTCTTCGGCAAATGTGGCCAGCCCACTGCCACTTCAGCTTGCTAATCCTGTGGGCTACATCGATGACCCTGGTTCTTTGTCGGATCACCTCGTTTCTAATGCGATCCCTTAGAGAAACGCCGAGCATATACCTCTCCATTGCACGCTGAGCGACTTTAAACTTATGGACCAGTCGAACCGTAAGTGTCCACGTTTCGGCTCCGTAAGTCATTACGGGTAGGACGCACGCATTGAAGACTTTCGTCTTTAGGCACTGTGGGATCGATGATGAGAAGACCCGACGAAGTTTCCCAAACGCTGCCCAACCCAGCTGGATTCTTCTGTTCACCTCGTCCTCAAAGCTGTTTCTACCTAACTGCAAAGCCTGCCCGAGGTATACATATTTTTGAACAACTTCGAGAACGGCACCGTGTACCGCAACCGGTTCCGGTAGTACATGTTCATTGAACATGACCTTGGTCTTGTCGAAGTTCATCCGTAGGCCGATGCGCACAGACGAGTCAGCCAGGTCGTTCAGCATCTGTTGTAGGTCCCGCAACGTCTCTGCCATGATGACGATGTCATCTGCAAATCGCAAGTGAGAGATGTATTCGCCATTGAGGTTGATACCGCGCCTTTTCCAGTGCAGCGTCTTAAACAGGTCCTCCATTGCATTAGTGAATAATTTCGGGGATATAACGTCCCCTTGCCTCACTCCTCAATGCAATGGTATGGGTCTTGTATGCTGATCCTGTACTTGGACGGACATAGTAGCGGCTTTGTAGAGACATCTCAACACTCGGACGTACCGCCAATCTACTTGGCAACGCTGCAGGGACTCCAGAACAGACCAGATCTCAATCGAGTCAAAGGCCTTTTCATAGTCCACAAATGCTAGACACAGGGGCTGATTATACTCTTCTGTCTTCTGTATTATCTGCCGCACTGTGTGGATGTGGTCTATGGTGCCATATCCGCTCCGAAACCCAGCCTGTTCCGGTGGCTGGTATTCGTCGAGTCTTCGCGCAAGACGGTTCGTGATGACTCTTGAAAACAGCTTGTAGACGTGACTCAAGAGGGAAATGGGCCGATAGTTCCTCAACATGGTCACAATAAAGTTTGCTTGAAAAAACTTTTCGACCCAAAACCTTCAAAATTACTTTCCGTTAACAGCTCTTCGACGAAACAAACGAAGTTTTAAAAACAAACTCTGTTTCCAATTTAATAGTAACAAGTTACCAATGGCTAACAATTTCAAAAAGTAATGATTGGCAACCTTGAAACCAGAGGATGTTATTACATCAAGCCCCTGGGGCTTACATGACCCTTAAATATTTTTCTTTAGTTTCATATAAAACACGTTCTATTTTAAGATGTTTTGACTTTATACATCTTAAGCAAAGCAAAGAATATATAAACGTATACCAACTTAACAAATCATTACGAAACAGATAGTAATTTTTAAAAGAACATGTAAAAATAACTGGATATAACTTGTATGCTTATGGTGTATTTTTATTTCACCTTTGAAAGCATTAAAATTATTAATCATTGCGAAATCAAAATGAACCCAAGTTACCAAAAAAATGATTTTTTGATTAGCACATACGACACGAGACAAGTTTCTCGTTTAAATCTCAGTATACGAATGGCTTTATTTCACAAGTTTTCAATTAATTTCTGGACAAACATTGACTTTTGAAAAATCTGATATCAGTTCACTCATGTTATATTTAAGCAATTATGGAGTAAAGAATTTAGTTGTATGTCTATGTCTGTGATACTCACAATTCTGTGTCCCGTTATCGTACACCATAAAAATGTGATGATGATGTGCTTTTATCCAACTTTGGCTGCGGTGGCCAGTGTCAGACGGCTATCCGACTCGACACTATCAGGGAGAGATTTGGGTAAAGAAACGATAGCTTTCTGTGCCCTTCGAGGCACTGGGTAAGGACTTCAATTTCTATACTCTGGGCTATGTTAAGGATTTCTTTCATATAAGCTCATTTTTTAAAATATGGCCCTGCCAAAATAACTCTGCTTTTCCTGATGAGAAGTATTAGCAGAATCTTTAATCGAATCTCGCATACGCTAAAATCTAGACCAACGAGGCATAGAAAATACATTAAACATCTATCTTAATTTTTATTTTTATTTATTTATCTTTATTTTATACATAAAATAAAAACGTAACTAAAGATTAGTTACTAAGTTGTAAACATAACAATTGACTGTACGCTCATAGCGATTTCTCCCAGACAAGACCACCTTAAATGGATATTAGGTGTTTAAGATATTTTAGACAGTTTGTACCCCAGTAACACACCATCAAGATATATTTAGTATATATTTTAGTATACTAGCTTTCGCCCGCGGCTCCGCTCGCGTAGGTATCCCTTGTTACTTCTAATATCTCCAGGAAAATGTATACAAAGTTCAAAGTTGAAAGCATAACGAACAAACTTATTTTTACGTTTATAATATTAAGTGTGATATATTCCATCGTTTATAACACAGTAAATCGTGTAAAGATTTACTCTTGAAATTCTTCTGGGAGAATAAACCACAAAACTTGAGTGCAACGTTGAAAGGTAACACCAAAATTCTTAACAAAGCAGTACAAATCATGTCATGTAAGAGCCTATTGTCCGCACCGTGTGGGCGCAGCACGTGTCAAGTGCGTCACCGCCCAGACGTGCCTTTACTAATGACACCAGGTCGCCCATTTATGTAAACTGTAAGGCGATGGAATCATTTTAAAATTAAAACAAATCTGTGAATACATAGCTTTCTTAATTAATGCATATTTCAAAATTTGTACCCTCTATTCACTACTACCATCTACTCCATCTCTGTTACAATGATACATGAATATTATTCACCATAACTTCTCTTCTATCGTAGAGGATATCTACACAGTGAAAGAGTTGTTTTAAGAAACCTCAGATTTAGGATGATCTCATCTTCATACATAATAAGACCTTAAACATTTATTAATTAAGGATAAATAAAAAAGAACTTCCAGACCAAATGAGCAGAAAGAGTTTTAAAAAACATTTGCCGTGTAGCAGTTTATTTTTTTTGGGTGTTTTCTATGTTAATATACAAAAAAAAAGTATATATGTATTTATATCAGTTGTCTAGTACTCATAGTACAGGCTCTGCTTAGTTTGGGACTAGATGGCGTTGTGTGTTAAAAAAAATGTCTAATTTTTTTTCAAAGAATGGATTGAAGGTGGTATTTTAAATTTTTAAGAGTTCGGGGTTATTATATGATGCGTGCTATTATATCCACCTATAAGATTGTCAAAAAATGTTGGTAAACTGGTAAGTTGAGGATAACTTACCAGTTCACCAATAATTTTTGAAACCATTTGTACAAGTGAAATGATATTTTACACCTCACATGCTACTTACTCAAACAACATAAAACATCACACTTTATTACTCACCATCACAAACAACACAAAACCTAATTGTATTTCACTAGCTAGATTTATTTTATTTACACCATTATCAGTATTAGTTCGTTTACCTTAAGTCCGATTGTAAATCCTATAAAAGCTAGACGCGATACAGACTAAGCCTAGAGTGGCTAAAAACGATACACAATAATGTAATTACTGGAATGTTAATAAAGATTATTCTAAGTTACTATTACTTGATCAAAGAGTTTGATTTAGCCTTAGAATGACTTGAGATTTCTTGAGATGCATAGTTTCCCAAAACTAGTGAAATCTACACGGGCCGGTTTAAAGACAATTACAAAAAGAAAGCTAATATAGATCCAAAGATAATTTACATTTAAATGTACATTTAAACAATTCCAACACTCATGAAATTGATATCCCAAGTCATTAATGAAACACCTCAGGGCGGCGACGTTCTTGACATATGTTGCGCCTACGCAGACGCGGACAATACGACGTGCGTGCGTTAAGAACACCTTTTGTTCAGAATACGGCGCTAGGTATACTTATGTAGAATACTTTATTTTAATTTAAAGTATAATATCTTTATATACACTACAAACTGACATGTTTTTAATCATCTTTCTGTCCCTTTCCAAAATTTGATGTCTTTGCAATAGGTGTTCTGCTTCCATTCCCTTATCAGTCATTATATCAATACTCATTTATATAATCTTTCAAAATTGGTTCATTAATATGTTGTTATTATTAACTTCAGTGCTAGATTACTTATAGAATTGTGCTCTTGTTTAAGTTAATAGAGAAGTTCAAGTACCTTTTTCTTTGTCTCAAATGTGACGTTTTTCCCTAAATTTATTTCGTTGTGTCATTGTTTTTGTTGGATGTTACAAATAAAGAGCATTAACACGTTGAACGCCATGGCAGACAACATATGTCTGCTAGTATATTAGCCGTCTGAGCCCCTTATAAAATCAACAAATGTTCAAATTATGGTGTGTGTTTTTTTGTGTTATTTTAATAATAGCGGTTGTAAATATAGTGTTATTATAAATATTACTTGATAAATGCTGCAAACTAGAAAGAAATCACTGGCAGACAACATTGTCTGCCATGGCCTGTCAGGAACAACTAATGTGATTTTAACGCGGGGGGCCACGCGGGTCATAGCGTCGGGTCATGCGCGGGGCGGGTGTTGACGCCCCTCTCGCGCTGCGCCCGCTTCGGCGACTGACTGCGCCTCGACAGATGCGTCTGCACATTTACCAAATACGCACGTATTTAAAGCGTTTAATTTTCTCGTGCCGATAAATATGGAAGACTTTGGAACTGATGATTTTGATATAACTGAAGAACATCTTGAGCAATTGGAAAATATTGAAATATCATTATTAAATAGCAGTTTTATCATAAATTCAGACAGCGATTATTCAGAAGAAATTCAACCACCAAAGCGAAAGCGGCGCCGTATTCTGGAATCTGAAAGTGAGGTGAGTGATTCCGAACATATTCAAACTATCCGGATCCCATCGAGTTCCGGTAATTCAAATAGTACTGGGATTTGGACGGAGTCTAGAGGTAACCAGCGACGTATTATTGCCTTTACTGATATCCCTGGACCACCGCCTCATATACGTCACATGACTAATATGACGTTTGCTGAATGTTTTGCGCTTTTTGTTTCTGAGGATGTGTTGGAGCTTATAGTCAATGCCACTAATAACTTTGCTTTGCTATATATAACCAAAACGCCTGAGGCCACTAGATATGCTCGCATTCGAAAATGGTCACCTACTAATATTATTGAAATAAGAAAATTTCTTGGCTTAATTGTTTTTATGGGATTGGTGAAGTTACCCAAACTGGCAGATTATTGGTCAAGAGATGTTATGATTGGACACCCCTTCCCACGTACTGTAATGTCACGTAATCGCTTTGAACTCTTGTTGCAAATGTTACATTTTTCTGAAAATGATATTGACCATAAATCAGATCGCTTGCACCGTGTCCGTAAGCTTTATGATGTTATGAATAATAAATTTCAAGAAAATTATTTACCAGCTCAAGAAATCTGTATAGATGAAAGTATGGTACCCTTTCNGCGTTCAACGTGTTAATGGCAATTATAAAAGAGTTTACATATATGGTTCCTTTTTAAGTATGCTAACGAAACTCAAAATAGAAGCAAAGTACGTGTTGGCTCGGCTTAAACGTTAAATCACTTTAGTGTCGCTGACCTCTGGCATCAAAGAAAATAACTTTTGAAAATGATCTTTATAAATTTAAAAAAACGTAGAAATCTTAATGTAAATATGAACGTACAAACTCTACAAGAATTTTACGATAGTGATTAAGATAATGAAAGAATCGAATCATATTTTTTAGAAACGTTTTTTTCAGAAGACAACACCCTCACTAGGAACATTCCTGTCTTTCAGGGAACCTAAAATACCCAGGCTTAGAACAGTTTTCGTAGATCACACAATGTATTATCCTATGTGGGGTTTAAACCCACAACATTCAGCGCAGCAGAAAGCGGCGAAGTTATTGCTTTAACCATGACTCCCTCAATGGACCATTTATGGTATGAACTAGCTGACTCGGTCAACTTCGTACCGCCATATATATTTTTGTAAAAAAATCATCACATCATCTGAATCACCGACAAACTTAATTTAGTAAAGCCGTTTTAACTTCTCGTAGGGTCGCAGTGGATACGACTAGGCGGACTAAGAAAATATAATACTTTCGGTTTTCTTTTATTCATTTCTATACAAACGTTTTCACCGTGGGAGAGCCACGCATCGGCATGCATGGGCCGGCTTGACCGGAGTGATACCACGGCCCCACAGAAAACCGGTGTGAAACAGTGCCTGCGCTGTGTTTCAACGAGTGAGTGAGGATACCGGACGTCCATAATCCAACCCTTCCCCTCATCCTTCTCACCATCCCCCAAGGCTGGCAACGCACCTGTGACGCCTCTAGTGTTACGGATGTCCATGGGCGGCAGTAATCGCTTACCATCAGGCGATACATCTGCTCGTTTGCCACCTATTCCTTAAAAAAAACGTTTTTCTGACAATAGTAAACGCGTAGAAATAGAATTAAGAAAGTTATGCACTATTCTGTTATGTTATAAAATAGAATTAAGAAAATCTACGTATAGTAGAAACTATATGTAGATTTAATCTAGAAATGGTTTCATGTTAAATTCTACTTTTTTTGTGAAATTTAGGTATAGTTTTAATATCAGTAAAAAATGTGACTCAGTTAACGAACAACCTTACATGACAGCGAAACGATCAATCAATCTCTGTATCAATATATACTTTACAACTTAGTTCAGTGAGTTCGAACCGCGAGCTCAACTTTCCAGACAGCTTGCTTGTATTTTAAATCAAAGGAAAATATTTTAAATTTTGTTATTGAAGCTTTTGTAGGTGGTGAAAATAAACTTTCAAGATATATGATTAATGATAGCAGACTTCGACCGCTTCAAAACTAGTTGGTGAAAGTAGGTTTATTTATTTGGTGAATTTTAGTGTAAAGAAATTGCTTCTTATCTTAAAAGATTTCTGAAGTTTTAAGGTCGTTTAAAAACTTCTAAGTTTTTGTTATACTTTGTGAATATTTTTTGCCCTCCCTACATGTTATATGTACAAAGTCTCAAACAGAAATAAATGAAGTCTATCCTTAAACTTTTGTGCCTCGTCGCGCGTCGCTGCTTGTGAAACCTCAATAAAAATATTGCATCAAGAATAACCGTTTATATACAAACTAGGTTTGGCCCATACTTTAGCAAATAGGCTACTGATAAATATACTGGATATTACAAAATGTAAGATGTATATAAATAATAAAACTACATACCAGTATAATACCATCCCAGTATACAATAATATTATATAGAATTAGAACCCACGACCCCTGATTCTGCGTATTAACTTACAAGTATTGATCATCAGGGTAATTACTTGTTTATATAAACGTATACATCTCCTAACAAACTGCTATGAATTTATTCATTAGAATTCTTATTTTCGAAAGATCGCGGAAATTTGAGCAACGAAATGAATACGTAGTAAATGAGTTCTGATTAGTTGTCCTTACCACGAACTCCAACTAGATTAGCATTATTCTATTATTTAAGTTAAGCGGTCGATATCGAGTTCAGTCAGTATTAAATCTTAATAACAGTAACAGGCCGCAGTGGGAAGCAATACATCAGCGGTTGAGCACCCACTGCGGTTTAATCACTTACTGTTAGTTACTAGCGGGCAAATATCCAATTCAATTAATACAATGCTAAGTTTATAATGAATATTCGACTCCCACATTGAAGTGTCAGTCTTTTGTTTTTTTTCACAGTTTATTTGGCAAACAAGTAGATGAGAAATGTTGTAAAATTATTGTTCTTATATATTGGTATTTATTTACTAGATTTCTATACTATAAATTTTGTTACAGATATATATACATATATATATATATATATATATATATATATATATATGTGTGTGTGTGTAATATATGGTGATCTATATTTGTTATTATAATAGGCGGTCTTATTGCTCTCAGATAGGCTTTGAACATGTACTCAACCTGAATAAATTGAAATATCGCTTAAGGTTTCCCCGGCAGATTTAACTTTTTTCAGATCTATGCAACGGAATATAATATTTCTTTAAAATACCACAATTATTATTTCTGAATTAGAGCAGGGGTCGTTTCGCTATTCGCTCTGTTTATTGTTTACGTTTTATGCGAGACAGTGAACCCCGTTCTTGGTTGTTTATCTTCAATTTTCCTATCATTTCAGAGCGGCAGCTGTATTGTCCCAACATTATACAGAAACAGCCGTAATGGATATAGTAATTACTTCTTACTGAAATGTATCTTACAAAAATATTTTATTTTTTAATTTTAAAACTATTGTAATTTCGTTAGAAATCTAGAATAGCCCTAGAGAGACTAAAAAAAAGCACAGCTAACAAATACTTTAAAATACTTTGTGTAGGAAACTTTAAATCACTTTTTTTAAATAGATTTTATATATAGGTACTAGAATTCATGAAAAATAGGATTTTATTTCAATTAAACTTTTGGTTCGTGAGTTGAAGACAAATTAAATCGTTATTTTCAGAAATAAAAAAAACTTATCAAGAATAAAGTAAGAAATACCGTTGAGTATCTCGAAATGTTGATTTTATGCATAATTAAAAATGTCTTTTGGAAAGTAGCATTTAATAGATGCTAATATTTTTGCTTGCTTATATCGGTGGACCGTTCATTCTAACCGGTATTCTATCAATGTCTTTTGACAATGTAAGACTAAAAAAAACCTTTATTGAAAACTGTATTAATAGTTATTAGTAAATTAAAAGCAAGCACTAGGTAATAATAATAATAAATATTTATAATAATAAATAAATAAATATTTCAGACGTCTAACACACAACGCCAGTCCCCCAAACTAAGCAAAGCTTGTATTATGGATACTAAACAACTGATATAAATACGTATATAATTTTTTTGTAAACACATACATATTATACATAGAAAATACCCGAACTCCGAAACAAACATTTGTTGATCATACAAACATTTGACCCGACCTGGGATCGAACCCGAGACCTCAAGAACAGCAGTCGCATACGCTACCGCTGCGCCACCTAGGTAGTCAATGATATGTGAATTCAAATATTTGTTTCGGATTCAACGCGATTGCATAGTATTCTAATTGGATCTGTTCTTTTCTTAAGAGTCACTCAGAGTCACCAAGTTAAAATGGTTATGATGATAGTCCTCGGTACATTATTACCATTAGTGTAGCAACTCACCAGTGTTATATAGTTGTAGTTGAGTATACTTTTTACCTGATAACAGTGAAGTCAAATGAAAGGGAAATAGTTTTGGCAGTCTACATATATTATGTATGAATTTAAAACTGCAGCGCCCGCACTGTATTGATTTTAACCATAATTAAAAATTACCAAATAAATTCTGTCCTGTAAAATATTATTCTTGGCATTCTATTAGTTCATTAACAGAAACAAAATAAAAAGCAGAGTAACCAAAATTTACCTATTCTTTTAACAAAACGATAATGGTTAAGCTGTCTCTGTACTTTAGAAAATGGACAATAAAGTACTGCAAATACACAGCGGTTAAATCTAAATAAACTTAAGTACCAAGTTAAATGAATATTCTGCCTAAAGGGCAAGTGTGGATTGTGTAGAAGATTGCTTGAAACTAAATTGGTTTTATATCCAAAGGCTGTTCAAATTCTTGACAGAAATTTAATATAAATTGATTTATTTTATTCCTACACGTTTACTTTTCCTAAATTTCGTTTTCAGTATGTTAATTAAATACTCCTTGTGACCAATTCTTTTGAAGATTCTGAAATCTCTTATACTCGTCTCTCTCCCCCCCCCCCTCTCTCTCTAACTCTCTCTCTCTCTTACCAGTAAAGTGCTACAATAATCGTCACTGAAAATTGTAGGAATTATCCAATGATATGAAACCAGTGGATTAATGTTACTTTGCTTAATTTGTTCTTATGAGGCTCATTGCTTGTCAACGTGTGGTTATAGATCAACACGAGCACATTTTGGTCCAATTATTTTTTTAATCATTATTGTTTCATATTTTATGTAAAGTCTTTTAATCAAACAAGATTATGCCAGCCTCATTGTATCCTATATTAACTCATCATCATCGTCATCATCATCATCTCCCTACCCTTTTTCCAACTTTATGTGCGGTCGGTGCAATGAGTTTCCTTCCTCCATTCTCCCCAATCACGCATCAATTCACTGTTTACTCCGTTCCTTGCCATATCCTGCTTTACGCAGTCCATCCATTTTATCTTTGGTCGTCCTCTACCCTTATATCCGTCAACTTCCATGCTTAACACTTTCTTAACTACATTTTGCTCATCTCTACGCATCACATGTATACTCATATTTAAAAATATCCAATTATATTTAGTTGCTGCTGTTAGTAGAAATCTAGACTAACTTTTCCTACCTTGACCGGTTTCACCAGCGGGTATAAACACAAACATTCAGTATCCAGACATCGACTATTAGTTGACAAGTACTTACTTAACTGTAGCTACACTAACCACGTGAGTAACGAGACGACTTGAGAATCACTTACGAGGGGCTATGAAAACCGATATCTTGCTTGCTTTTATTCATGTGGATGTGCAATTAGATACTTTCTACGAAATCTAAATCTTAACCTCTTAACTCGAAACACCAAACTGTTTCACATCAAAAATCACAAGAAAACCTTGTGAGAAAGTAGACTAGTTTATTTACCTCACTAACCAATTACCCAGGAACATTACACCTAATAAAATATGTCCAGATGTAAAATAATTATTTAATAAAAAGTTAAGCAAGGAAACAGAAAACAAATTATACATTTTGGTAATTTATTACAGTACTTAATTGTTTCTTTTCAGGAGTGGTTAATTTTTAAAATACAAAACCATTATTACTTAACAAAGTGGAAGAAAATAAAGTACAGTTTGTATCTAAGGATAATCTGAAAAGAAAATTATATTTTACTTGTTTTGAGACAACAGCTTTAAGGGGCTTCGTTAAATATAAAGGGAAAATGCTCGGGGAATTCGTACTAATGATGTAGGCTTGGCAATCGTTCATAGAATTTTAGTACATACTACTGTATTTATGAGTATAATATATGTACTTCCTGCCGTGTATGTTTGTTTCTTTTTACAATTTTTACGCATGTTATGGTAACAACGTTTAAAAAAAAGATATAATCATGAATGAAAAATTTCAAAACGATATATTATTTTAAAGTATGAAACATTAGGATAAAATGCGTCTGTTTCTACATGAATTTCAAAATGAACAACTGTAAAACTTTTTGTAGTTCAGAGTTAACCTGATAGTATAATTAGACCAAGGACATTTTTTATAAAGTTTAAAGGATCTGTATTTAAGGAGTAGAATATACCTTCTTTCATATACTAGTCACACTATCGCTTATTTCGTGGCTCGTTGCACAGCAGGGTCGCTTCTCGCGGTAAGCAAATATTTGGTCCGCACACACCAATTGGAAATAAACTGTGTAGCAGGCACTAACTGTAACCCCCTGGGTTAGTATTGATCGATCAGTGTGGTGGTCTGCGATAACAACACGAGTGTTTAACATCGTCGAGGAGGCTTTGGTGGAAGTTGTAATGAGGTGAAAAAAAAAATTGTTGTGATGTTCTAAATTTTTGGGTTAAGAGAGGAATTGACTTTTGTCATATAATCTAATTAATCTTGCTGATTTAAGTTAATATTTATTCTGAGCAGAATATCCTAACCAGAGTTCACCCAGGTAACCAATGAGCAGCAGTGTGATCTAAAGGCAAATGACTTCCGTCACCCATAAATTGTCTCCATGTATCATCGGCATTCGAGTTGAAAAAAAAGATTTTTATTTTTTTCAAAAACGCGTGGAATTATGTCATCATACACGCATATCTATTTATCTAATAGTACATTTATTTAGTTCTAAGACAACATAGTATGACAGGTGATAGTGAATGTTCTTTTACGACATTCCGAGGACAACCAACACGTAGGTTTAGACTACCCCTAAATGAGATTCGCAGGACCTGTTTCAGTCAAAGGTTCTTCTGCTTTCTCGGACGTTTTTATATGGTCTTTCGAACAGAGTATTGAATTTTGTGAACAAGAACAAATATTACTGTAAGAAGGTTGTTACCGACTGGCTTCTTACACTTAGCTATGACGAAACTGAAAATCTGCTTCATCCAGTTGAATAGGCTATCACCACACACACACACACACACACACACAACACACACATACACACACACAACACACACACACACACACACTACACACACACACACACACACTACACATACACACACTAACTTATTCCTCTACTAATTATTGTGATTATTCTATTATTATTGCATTTCTAAAATTAATTTGATCATTATTTTTGATTTAGTTTGATTACAATTATTATTAATTAGTGTCGTTGCATATTGTTCAGTAACGATGCCAGAATTTCTTTTTATACTCTGTCCTAAAATGGTTGCGCTGTATTACCTAACTGTGCCATATAAATAGTTGCTGATACTTATAGCACAGGTTTTCCTTTTTAAGTATCAGCAGTGCATTATTTGTAATTATATGTGATACGAAAACTGTGAATTGTTAGTGTAAATTTGTATTGTGAAAAATAAATACATTATTATTATTATTATTATAGTTTGTTTTCAGTTCAATAGCGAACACAAATTTTCAGATATTTGTATCATCTGCAATGCGGGCAATATCTGAAGATTACAATGTGACAATTATTTTATCATTAAGCTCTTATAGGCTCTTAGTACGGTTATCAGCCCACCGCGCCGTAGAGGATTGAGTGCCTACTTTCCCTTAATGTTCCATATATATTTATGGGATAATTTTGTATAACAGACTTCCATTTGCATGATTCTTTTTGGTAATGACAGAAGTGGTTCCTACGACTAGTACTTTGACTTATTAGAGATATACAAACATTTATATTTTAAAAAAGATAAACAGTCATAAAATATTTATCTTTTTAGTTTGAATCCAAATAAATCATATTGTAAATTATCGGCGACTGCAACTGTGGCGCAGCGGTAACGAACGCGACTGTTGGCCATGAGGTCTCGGGTTGGAGCAAATGTTATTTTTTGTGTTGATCTGCAAATATTTTTTCAGAGTTCGGGTTTTCTCTATGTATAATATGTATTTATTTACAGAAAAAAGTATTTATGTATTCATGTCAGTTGTTTAGTACCCATAATACAAGCTCTGCCTTGTTAGGGACTAGATGGCGTTGAGGGTTAGATGTCCGAAATATTTATTTATTATTTATTTATGATAATATGTTTAACCATGTTCATTTTATGACTTGCGTCTTGGACATACTAATTTAGTAAGCGACTCGGTGACCGATAGTAGATATTCCAAGCGCGCGTAATTACTATGGTGACCGAACTATAAAAAAAGGATGCCTTAAAACCTAAACAGTCGTCGTCGGACATCAGAGATGAACCAAGTAAAAATATTTTAAGAAGAAAAATTAAAAAGATATTTATTATTTTGGATTCATTATAATAAGCTTTTATTATATCCAAGTTTAAGAGTTTAAAAGTAATTTCATTTAATAAATAAAATAAAAATAAATAAATAAATATTTCGGACATCTTACAAACAACGCCATCTACACCCAAGCTAAACAGAGCTTGTCTTATGGGTGCTTGTAGTATAGGTATGTGTTACAACTGATGTAAATATACACGTATACTTTTTTTTGAAAATACATATATACTATACATAGAATATACCCAAACTCCGAAGCAAATAATTGCAGATCATACAAATATTGGTCCACCCGAGAATCTAATTGTAATAAGTTGTAAAGAGTTTGTTTTCCAAATTGTTAGTTTTTCTTTAATAATATGTACTATGTTATAAGTGCATAACTGTACGGAGACTCTATCATTCCAGTCAAACCATCAACTAGGTTTTGGGAGACAGAGATTGTAACTCAGTTTGTTTTTCTTCGTGTATTAAATAAGAAGTAAAATATAAAAGATGTTAAATAACTTTGTGCTGATATTTTTTTTTCTTCTTTGAAAATCGTTAAATGGACATCTTAGCAGTCAGGTTCACTTTCCACTGCTCGACGGGGTCGATAATAATATATAAATATTTTTTCTTAAAAGCATAATACTATTTACCATTCCAAACAACATACATCATCGTTCCTTCTAATGTGAGACCCAAATCCCTAAAGATCGCTGACTGCAATATCAATCCGACCCCTCAGCGCGTGATATTTTTTCAGACTCAGTGTTGTCAGTTGAAGATTTTCTACCATTATATACGATCCTTAAGATAAATAGTATATTTGATGTAGTTGCCAGACAAGAAAGATTTAGTTTTTTAAATATTCACGTATGGAATTGTCGGGACTCCTAACTGTAAGTACCAGCTCCGACTAGCGGTATTACTCATAATTTTTGATGCTTTTGAATCGGATGGTGCTCACTATTTCCTAAGTTTTAATTTTTGTTTTCGTATAACCGTTTGTTTTCGAAAACAAAAGTAGTCTATGTCACTTCGTATAACGTCAGCTATCTGCCAGTGAAAGCTGCCGTACTTCAAGGCTAAAATTTATAAAGCACGCTTAGATTTCGCTCAGACTTTGCTTATGCTAAACTTACTTTAGTTCCTGCTCAGTGGAATCTTAGCATTCGAATTTATAGTACTTTTGGGCTAAGAATTTATTGAGTTTATGCCAAGCAACTAAGCAAGAACTCAGGAAAAGTTATTTAACTTCTCCATTTGCAAAGCATATTAATTTAAATTATTGATATTTCAAAAACACGTTATTAGTAATCTTATAAAGTTTATCATCTATTTGCCTTTCAATCAATTTAAACTGTTAGTTTTCATTGATTTTGACTGAAAGAATGCAAAAATAACACAATTAAAAAAAATACTTTGACTTATCAAATGTCTTATCAATATTTGAGGGTTCGAATTCAATCTTTACATCACACATCATACAAATTAATAAAAATTAGAATGTCTGTTTGCAATATTAAAAAAAAAAACAATTTTTTACTAAATGTATATGTATCTATGCACGGTACATATAACAAATTGACATGTTTTGTCTGTCTGTCTATTTGTTTTGGTTAATCTCTAGAGCGGCTGACCCGATTTTGTCGGGGGTTTCACTGGCAGGCAGTTGATGATATATGAAGTAACTTAGACTACTTTTTTTAGACTAGCTTAGCCTTCGAGTTACTGTTGTACCGTGGGTAGCACCGCGGGGTTCAGCTAGTCGCAAATATACTTATTAATATTATTATTGTACAAATAAATAAATAAATAAAAAAAAAAATTTTAGATGGAACTTTTTGATTTCACCCTGACATGCCCTTACCGACAGTTATTGCAACGCTTTCAAATTAGATTACGACTTTTCTACCTGGACCATCGGACAATCTTTACGAGCACGTAAGTAATCGTTAAGTCAAAGATTTTGGTAACTTAGACTATGCTAAGCATTTGCTTAACTTGAGCTAAGCATAATGACAGTAAATTTCAAAGCACACTTAACTCGTGAGGTAAGTCGAAGCAAAGGCAAAAAAATGGTATGCTTTATAAATTTCAGCCTGAGTTACCGTAGGTAAAAACAAAATATCCTCTACTTCTAAAATGACAAAGATACAACTTCCTCAATATTTCAAATATCAGTAGCCAATAAGTCTTGTCTTAGTGGATAGAACAAAGCTTTGATAACTAGCGATGCCTCCGGAAACTGCTCATAAATCTGTTATAGTACGCCGTCGGCAATGATTTCACCGAGATGGCTTCGACACGCCCCTCACCCCGAAATAGCTTCTAGATGATAAGTTCTCCAGATCAAATAGTCGGAGGCTTCAAAACAGCTGAATCGATGGGACCAAGGAGGATTAAATGACCGTACGTTTCATTTGATGGTTTTATGTGTTTTACTTCTTAAGGGTTAGTTATTTTTGCTCAACTATTGTTACTAAGTTTTGGGTAGGAACTAAGGTCAGTGATTTTTAAATTTTTACAGAATGATACGTTTCAAAAAAAAAAAATTAAAAATGTGTAGTCAGGATTTGCCGTGGAACAGCTTATGGTTTCGATCGAATCTAATAGGGCATATTAATTAGTGATCGGCTTCGATGACCCACGCGAGTTTCTACATATGAAAAGGTAAGTAGAAAAGCCTCCGATAATCTTGCTCCTTCAACTGCACTGTACTGTGTTGATGTCATAACGGCTTAAACGGTCGCTACGATACGTTACATAAGATAAGCTGTAAGTATAGTGGATTCAAATCCCAAGGGGACAACAGTTTGTGTGATCCACGAATGATTTTTCTGAGTATGGGTGTTCTTTGTGTTCATTTAATATATATTTTTTAAAGTTCCATACGACACAGGATATATTCCTAATACAGTTGTTTTCCTTTTTATTATTATCTTTGATGATTGATATTAAGTCTATCATGTTATTATATTTGGAAATATATTGTTATGTTATGAACTCTTGGCAAATGTATGATTATTTTTTGATAAGCTAAATATTGGTTGAGCTCAAAGTCCACAAGTAAAGAAAGGCCTGCTTAAAGGAAATGGGCGGAAATCTACAGATTATACTTCGTCATTTGTCACCATTATACTATTTCATTTTATTGTAATCAATATTCCAAGCGAGAAGATATACCATTGAAGAGTACGACATTTGATCATAAAATTTAAATTTTCTTTTCAATAATTTAGCTGACTGCAGAAAGGGAAATCATTACTTTACTGGGTATTAAACAAGCATACCTACTATTCATAATCTGGGAGTAAAGATATTGACTTTACCAAGAAGGCGTTACAATATGAATGAACCAACCGCTAATAATTAAGATTAACTGATCTTCAGTTTTTGATTTGGCATAGGGGCAAACGAGCAGACGTATCGTACCAAAGGTATCACAAGTGCGTTGTAGAATTTTTAAGAAGAATTACACTATTTTCTTTAAGGTTTTTGGTATGCAAATACCCCAGGTGACAGTTCATTCTGGAGTTATGCTGAGCGGGGCAGAAAGTTTCTGGAAAGGCAATTTCATTTGCAATTTTTTTTTGTTTCATTTTCTATGGCTGTTGTAACTCCAGTAGTCTACATTTTATATATTGCTCATCTGATAATAAACTATCACACAAATTGCATTGATCAAAGCATCCATTCACGTACAGACAATTTACAGTGGGCTTTGCCTCGAGAAATCGATGTTTCATAGAAAGCGCGGAAGCGATATCATGCGTCATAAATCCACGCCGCGCCAGCGCTGTACTGTGCAATGAATAAATTGTTCAGCGCTTCAGCTCATTGTATACTCACTTAGAAGCGTCCATGTGAGGAATGATGTTTGTTAATACGCGGCCGGTCGTTAAAGTCTCAATTTTACATAAATTATGGGGTAGGCGTAAATGTATGTTATATGAACGAGTAATTTTACGATCATGCCGAAAATGAGTCTATCTGCTTTTCTTGAGCTCTCTGATTTTGACTGACCATCGAGTACTCTTATTTAAAGCAGCAGAC
The DNA here is from genome assembly GCA_003709505.1 of Hyphantria cunea. NCBI lineage: Eukaryota > Metazoa > Arthropoda > Insecta > Lepidoptera > Erebidae > Hyphantria > Hyphantria cunea. The sequence continues at coordinate 162,281 of PKRV01001977.1, forward strand.
GACTCACTTGACGTTAAATAATTACCGTGGCCAAATGGTCACTGAAATTCAAGAGTGACAAGTGCGATACCCCCTACTTTTAATACTCCTTTTACTTCCTTTAATAGTAATTACATTTATAATAAATGCTGAAATTCAGGAAGGAGGTTATTTTTAATGTAGACATTTGTGACCAGTTCTGTATACAAAACAAAGCGGAAAAACTATAGCGCCACCTTCCAAGGATATATCGAAATACGAAATAATGAAGGAAACAAAGAAGCTGCTAATCCTGAATCGCGCAATAGAAGTTCATGCGCCGATTATCATATATAAAACATCTCAACGTTAACCGTTGGGCAGTGGCGCGCCAGGCATGATCACCTCGCCTAGACGATCCTCCCTTTGTATTGGAAGGATATTACATCCGTTCCTCGACACATTTAATAAGTATAAATTAGATCAATAAAATAAAAAAATAAACCGGTATTATTTAACACTGCCCTTAATTTGATGTCATTGGGTGATTCAGATTTATTGGCATGACTTTACCCATCATAAAACACTATTAAAATGATCCACTTTTCATTCGTCTATAATTCCAGAATATTCCCTTGAGCCTGAAAAAGAGTAGCATATGATTCCACCGAAGAAGCATTTCATCTAATGCACTTTGCGCAAATGGCGCGAATATTTCAACAACGCTCATATTTGATCGACTCCGCCTCATGTTTGAGAAGTAAACGGAGAACACTCAAGCAAAAATATACTGTTTGTTAGTTATTACTCTGAGTGTGGGATAACTTGGCATATTGGATGTGTGTCGAGAAGTCTGGAAAATATGAAATGTATTTTAGAATATTTGCTGTACACACGAAAAACAAACTGGTGTTTTTTTAAACTTCAATGTGTTATTTCGGGAACGTATGCGAGAAGTATACGTTAAATAACTCTAAATTGACAGGCGTTTGTACCATATACTCCTGTGCTTATACTGGTTAAAGTAATAAGTTGTTAATACGAAAGTGTTAATTTTATTTATTTATTTATTACATTAAACTACCACACTACATTCAGTGTTAAAATAAATCATAACATTATATTTTATCTTATCTATTTTGTGTTGTGAACACTGTATTAATTAATATATAAATGTTAGATGTAAGGACCGCCTTTTCAGGTATAAATCTCCTCAAAAAAGTGTTTATTACATATAATAAAATTATAAGAAGTCGATGTATGTACATAAAAAATATTGAATAGGTATTCAAAAAAAACACTAAAAAATACAGTTTTTTTTAAACCTGTCTGTTCGTCTGTTTGTTCACGATAATCTCAGAAGTGTTTTAACGGATTTTAATGCAGTTTATTTTGTGATCATTCATCTGTTACTACTACTGTGTATGCCTGTCGCTGAGTGTTACTCGTTTTAACGTAGTTTTAAAATCGAATCACCACGGGCCGACTGAGGAAATACATATTACTTTATATGAGCCGCTTCACGCTACCTTTTAAACTACACTTCAAGGCAGACAATTACTCAAAAATATTTACTTGTTCAAACTTCATGATTTTGACGTAATTAAAAAGCAAAATTATAATTTTATTTCATGTGACGCCCAAAAAGAAATCAATACTTGATAATTAACGTTATGATGGACCAATGAACTTCAAAGCATTTGATCACAATCAGGGCTAACTCAAAATTGATTAATTTAAATTTCTGTAATCAACCGGCACTTTGTACAAGAGGTCGCTTATTAAAAATGGATGCATTAAAGGGCTGGTCACCCTTCTCGCACACGTCCGATTTAATTAAATGTTAGCTTAGACGCAATTAATGTGTATTCAAATATTCCCTATAGGTGCCATGCTAATATTTAATCCAGCGAATATTAAGTATGGTTATGTAGTTGTCTGTTAAAGAGGTTTTTAAAGCAAAGAAATTCATAAGATTGGCGCTAATTATCTCTCGCCTTATGAGGCTAAATAAAAACATAGTTAACAAAAACAAAACCACCCTCTGCGTGATAAAAATTACGAAGAAATTGAATGAATGAAAAATCTCTTGGTTAGTTTAAGCCTCAATGCTGGTAACCTATAACTATTCTATTCAGTAAATTTATTTATATAACGACATGAATCGAGTCAGTAAATCACGTGGAGCATTCATTGAAGCTTTTATATGCAGACAGGATGTATCGCACAATGGGGAGGGTGCAATGGATGGCGGCGGTAAGTACTGGCTTAATGATTTATGATCGCAGATGAGTTTCGATACAGCTTATTCTCTAATGGACTATTGGAAATACGAATATGACCGGTACTACCTAATATTGAGCCGAATATTTATTTTATATTGCAACTGTTAAGGATTTATATTATATATTTTTGCGTAAGTATATTTACTAAGTATTATTACTATTGGTAGCTTAACAGCATAACTTGAAGTTGATAATTTTTATGACATTTAGATATAAAATGTATTTTTGGATGATAGAATCTGAAGTTTATTATAAGATAGTCGTCTATATAATATTATGGTTTTAAAATGAATTAAGTATTATGAAACATAATTAATTTTTATCAATACACCATTGAAGCGTGTTGTCAAATAGATAATAACTGACTACGGTACCCTGCGGAACTTGTAAACTATGCAACAATCTTTCACACGATAGTTTTTGTCAATAAATAATACTCATTATGCCTAACATAATTATCGGCAAATGAGATTATTCACATTTTTATTAAGAATCTAGTAATTGTAAGCAGGACAATCTATACCATATAAAGATAAAGAGTTTTGTTATATATCCTTTTTTTTCAACTATAATAACAAATAAATAATGGTATTTAGCTGTAGTTTCCACCTGAAAATTATTTCTGTAACATGTTTTTGAAACAAGTGACTATCACAATATCTCACAGAGAAAAAAGTAATTATTTCAGAAGTGTTAAATGAAATTGACGAAATACATATGGGCTTTTTTATGGAATATGGGGCAAACGAGCAGATTTATCGCCTGATGAAAAGCGATAACCGCTGCCCATGGACACCAGCAACATCAAAAGCGTCACAAGTGCATTGCTGGCCTTCGGGAGGATGGGAAGGGGGTGGGGGACGGATAGGGGTATGGGCTTCCAGCATCCTCACTCACTCGGTGAAACACTGCGCTATTTAACATCGGTTTTCTGTGAGGCCTTGGTATCACTCCGGATGATCCAGTCCATTCGAGTCGAAGCGTGGCATTCTCACGATAGCGATAACCTATGAGTTTAGCTTTAGTCTCTACAAGCTCTACCAATGATGATACTACACATTTTATGAAATGATGATTGTGATGTACTCATTATTGTGTATAAGCGTGTGCAGGTGTACTCTCAGTTTCCTCATTCGCACAATACGATGGAATGATTATCCCACACAACGTGGAAGAGATCCGGCTCAAGACCGACGACTTTACGTGCCTTTACTTTCTGAGGTATGGGGTTAAGACCTCAACTTTCAGCCTCCGAGCTGTTACTAGACATTTCTATACTAAGAAAAACTCTATAAAACCATTTAACTTAAACCATGAATAGAACCCGAGACCACTTGATCTGCAGTCGCATACGCTAACCTATAGACCAACTAGCATCTTAGGAAATATTGCAATTTCAACAATGTGAGTTTTTAAGGTAGCAAAACTAAAATATATTCTCACTAATACTTTATAGAGGCGAATATCACAAAAATAAATTCGGCTTAAGAAGCCCCGGGTGTTTTGTAAACACGAATTGTACCATTTGTATGATCTGTTTAGGGCATGCCCCGTGGGATATTATCCTAGATACCATCGACTTGAAACACAATGTGCCGGATATTGCCAACTTTATCGTGATGCGGATCGGTTAAATTAAAAAATATATTTATGTATGTAAAAGGCCAATATTTGTACACTAATCTGTATCTCGTTGATATAGTTCAGATCTACTCTCTTTAATAAAATACATCTTCCAAATACCAAAATTATTAGCAATAAATTCTAATATAAGAAATGTACGATCAATCATTATATTCATTGTTTACAGACTAATTAAATAAACGATCATAGTTTTGGAGTTCAGGCTTTAATTTTATTTAGTACTAATATTGTGTTACAGATATGAATACTCCTCCAAAATAAGCACCTAACAAAGATAAATTAATAAAAAAAAATATGTTGTTAGTAGTAGTTAGTTGTCCCCAACCCGCACTTGGCCAGCGTGGGGACGTACGGCCTTAACCCTCTCATGAGAGGAGACCCGCGCTCAGCAGTGGGACATTATGGGTTGTTGATGATGAGTACACACACACACAAACAAATGAATTCAAATTGTATATAAAAGCATTATAATTGCATCATGTGTTTTTACTGTATGAATATCCATAATATTTCTGTAATTGAATGGATTGGAACTGTATTGTGCAATATTCTCAAAACGACTATACTTGGTGACACCTGCGTTCTGACTGCCCACGCGAGATTTTTAGTGGGTATCAAGTCTTCCTAAATGCAATACAATCGGTGTGAAGTAAAAAAGAAGCACACGTATCAATTAAAGTAAAACTAGAACTCTACTTGAATTAGTTTTTTGAATGATAATAGGTCAACATAATATATACTGGTTGTCTCATCAGGAAACATATATTTCACACTTTTTTAAGTGCATTATATAGGCAAAGTTGTGGTTACACAACACCGCAAGACCGTAAATCAAAAGTTAAAGTTGAAAAACCTTATTCATAACCCTTCTTGTTTCTGTCAGTACTTCTTCTATTTATAAACTTCCAGGATTCAAATTTACAAATGCTTCTATTCAAAATATCTTTTGAAAATGCATTGTTACAAATCATTCTCTTCGTGTAATAAAATATAGACTCCACTCACGAAAAGTTTTATTCTAATGTTTTCAATCACTAAGACGTGGGCGATATTTTACAAAGCACGTTCAACATAAAACCACTTTATTATATTGTTGTGAATATGGTACAGTACTGATCCTATTTAGATCATATTTTGCGCTATACAAAAGATCGATTTAACAAAAAAGCGTAATATTTCCAAACCGCGTTCATTCAGAACTGTTTATAAATTTACTTGTAGAGCCATTATTTTTAACTTATTGCTACCCGTACCGCTACCAATCTGATAGAGTTTTTAAATAAGTATTATGTATTTTGCTACTATCTTCACGAAGCGGCTCAAAGGCCAAAAGTGACATGAATTATGCATTGGAAATAAAGCTGATTGTATATTTTATAAAAATTATCACATTGTTTTCAGGGTTTCCTTTTTCTTTAATGTCTGATGATAGTATCCATGTTTACGTAAGCGGCTTAAATAAGAAGCCAATAGAAGAAAACTTTGGATGAATATTAATACATTGAATACATTGACAAATATTAAAATGAAGTACTGGCTTTTCTTTGCAGAATAAATTCCCTTCAGAAAAAAGTGTGGTGTTTTTGTTTGTCTTAACAGTATTAGTGACTAAGCTTCGAATGTGATTCAATAAGACATATTCAATTACGTACTAATTGTTGCTGTAATGAAGTTTTCCAACTTATTTTAGTATTCAGTGACTAGGCTAAGACAATATTTTGTTACATTAAAAGCCTTTTCCCAGTACTTCTTCCATCGTCTTATTATAAAGTTAAATTAATCGTACTTTATGTAAATTACTTTCGAAATTCGTTTGAAGATTTTCGTTGACAATTTTTCATCGTTTCGAGATATAATTTTAATCACTTTTTTAGCCGTCTGAAATTGAGAGAAAAGCTGCATTTAACATTTAATAACGGAGCATAGACTACCAAAACTCATAAATTTGAAGACGTAACCACAACGGGAAAGTTTTCCGAATGTCAGAAATTGTGAAAAATGTAATTTGAATTTCAAATTTTATGAATGTGTAATGTCAAAATACGGTGGTTTTGTGCCGATAAAGAAATTGCTGCCATCTTTTAAAAATAATTGATTTCAATATTTCGCTATAAGATTAAATATGTCAAGATCGGCCGATGACAGAATGACGCATAAAATTTGAAGCAGAAATTCTGTTTGAGAGTCCTTTTTACTCAGCGTGAAATTACGATAAGAAATATTCGTAATATAATTTAAATGAAAAATAATAGACACTGAATTAATTACTGAAGCAAATCCCTAACTATTTATATAGTAGTTTGTCTTATGGACTCTCTGATGTTGGTATCTTATATCTGGTCTGCTAATGATAAGGTTACAATTACAGCGAAGACTCTGATTTCACCGGCTTTTGTCCAACGTGTTTCTTAGGAACTTTTCTCTTTTCTTGTTTGGTTCTTGTTGGTGAATACTCGCACGGTTTTTGCCTTCGGTGTTCCCAACGGAATACAATTTTCTAAATTCTAATCGTCTCTTTACTCTGTGTGGCCGAAATACGTCAGCATGCGTGGAAGCACGTTATATGCATTAAGGATAGCAGCCCCCAATCCCCAAATGCGATTAAATTTAGTTGAGACATAAGAAATTAAATGAAAAATATATCTTTAACATGTCTATTTTGGAAGATGCAACTTTGTAGGGTGAGCCTAAAATTTCTACATTTTAGAAATAAATGTTTGGTTTCAAATGTACTTGAAATTGTTCAAAAAGTAAAATTCTAGTTGAGATGATCAGCTGTTTTTTGGGCCAAACTAATAACATAATAAACTTTTTTTTATGGAATAGGGGGCAAACGAGCAGACGTATCGCCTGATGGTAAGCGATTACCGCCGCCCATGGACACCCGTAACATCAGAGGCGTCACAAGTGCATTGCCGGCCTTGGGGGATGGGGAGGGGGATGAGGGGAAGGGTTGGATTATGGGCCTCCGGTATCCTAACTCACTCGGTGAAACACAGCGCAGGCGCTGTTTCACACCGATGCATGCCGAAGCGTGGCTCTCCCACTTGATTCATCATCAACTTATCGTGGCCTAATACTGGACATAAGCCTCTCCAATTGCATGCCACTCGAGCAGCAGCACATCCAGCACATTGCAGGAGCTAGTTCATCTAATTGTAACATTATTAGCAAATAATTAAAATTTATGTAAAATACTAATATAACAATATATTTTCAGAATTTCGAGACATTTTTAAGGTAAATTTTTTTATATATATTTTAGTTCCCTTGTCTGCTTCAGTAATTTATTCTTTTTAATCCATAGACAATTTTTTTTCTTCCTTTTTTTAGTTTCGAATTACCTACATTTCATTTACTTTGCTGATATTTTAGATATAGATAACATTATATAATAACAATATGGGACCATAAGTAGCCCATTAATATTTACTCGAGAACATATCCGGGTTGACTTTACATCAGAATATTTATTCCCTTTATGTGGTTGACGTCACCCTGGCCCAGTGCTCATTTATCATATAGAGCCCTCTTATTATTCCTTTGAAAAAAAAACAGAGAAGAACCAACAGAGACGATGTATAAATACATACGTACGAACACTTTAGCAGGATAATAAAGCTGTAAGTATTTCTCTTTTTAAAGCTATTATTGTATACAGCGAACATCTGTTTGTAGAAATTTTGCAAAATATTGAAGGAAAATATATAAAATATATTCATCAAATATTATATATTTATTAAATAATTTCAAATAGTATAGAATTAATTATACTAAATAATGTGGCAGAATGGCAGATGCCCATTATGACACTAGCAGAATTCTGCCATATATCATCATTATTATCTCAATCATGTGTGTTAAAAATATACTATGGTGACTGATAGTTATGCAGTAATTGTAAATGTTTGTTCTCATGGGTATGCTTATTTGCATACAAGTCTGTAATATTAAGTATTAAAATCGACTATAATTTTCTCTAAGTACGATTTTCCACATCTGACAATATTGATAAAAATCTTTTGAACATTAACTAGCCAGAATTGTAATCATACTTATTATAAAACATATTTTATTTCATGGATTTTGTATGCTTGGTAAGTAAGTTGAGACCATTAATCTTATCGTAAGTTCTGATCTTATCAGTTCTTAGCCATCGGTGAAGATTATATATATATATATATATATATATAAAGAGTGAGGATTATCAAATTAAATTCAAGAGCCAGGATATGATAACTGCCTCTAGTTCTCTACTTACCCTGTCCCTGAAACGAGGAGTAGCGAAACACATGGAGCTAATGGGATTTTACATCCGAGAGAACATTGTTCACAATTACCCCACAGGGATCTGTAACGCTACGAAATAATTTGACAATGAATGTTGGCCGTTTTATTTTGATGCGATGTTTGTAAATTACAACGAATGAGGTTTTTTGCCTGTTAACCTTATTATTTGGTTAGGAATATTCATCTTCTTGCATATCATTTATTAGGTGAGCTGGCATGATATGTCTCAATTATTCACTATCAGTAACTGTAAAAACCTTATCAGTAATGTCATAAGCTTCCCTGCAGAAATTAATATGTTCATATCGTCAGATTTTGAAGGACGGTGATGATATATTATCTTAATTATACTTACATTCATCATTAATAATTACATTCAGAAATTTAGGAGATCAGAATTGGACTACAAAAGCCTAGGAGCAGTGACATACCTAACATACAAGGAAATTGATAGTTTTTAAGACAAATCACTTATGCGAATACAAAATATATTTAATTATATCATCCATACAGGACTAAAGATTTGAAGACTCGAGGACTTGAGATTTGAAGACTTTAAACACTTGAAAGTGGCAGAAATAGCTGAATAGCTGGTTGCCATTTTAGCAAAAGAAGAAAAAATCATTCATATATCATCCACTGGCATAATTAACAAGTGTCATTGTACAGTCGAAATTTGAAAAATTTTGAGTGATAACAAAGTGATTTTGGTTTCTGTAAAGTTAGCAAGTAGATTTACTATATTATTCATGAGGGATATTGGTTACTAAGTTTCTGTTACATAATATGGAGTCATTCATTAAATACAGATCTTAAATACGTGAAGTAAGTAATGAAAATGACAAGAAAATCCAGCTTGCTCTTCCTTTTGTTAGGGATTTGTGATCCTTGGCAATTGTTGTTATTGTAAAAGCTGAAAAACCGAGGGAGACTGGTTGTTTCCCCTCCTTACTTAATATTTATATGCAAATGTTGGGTATATTAAACAACCCCTTACTATTCCGGACATTCGTAAGTAAATAAGAGAATGAGATCATATCTATTGTGTTTTCCTAGACAAACAGTAGGCGATTACGTCAAGCGTATAGACAAATTACTGTAATTAGTAGATCAGTAATCTTGAAGGATCGCTGACTTTTTGCCGATCTTGATACCACTAATCTCGTGTGAGTAAGACAAGTCTTCTGACATTTTTTGAACATAACCTATAGCAGGATTGCTTAGATAAACATATATGAACGTACACACACTTTTTATGTGTAATATTATCAGACTGTTATTCTTTGTATACAACAAACTAGATCCTATAGTCAAAGTGGAAAAATGGCAATAACATAACATTGAAAATATTTTTCTATGTACATATAGGTAAAGGTTCACCGTGGGAGAGCCACGCTTCGGCAAGAATGGGCCGGCTCGACCGGAGTGATACCACGGCCTCACAGAAAACCGGTGTGAAACAGCGCTTACGATGTGTTTCATCGAGTGAGTGAGGATACCGGAGGCCCATACCCCAATCCAACGCCCCCTATCCCCCTCATCCCTCTTCTCCCCAGGTCGCCATAGTGTGGGTCTCCATGCTGCATTGCTCTTTTTCGCATTGAGGATGGTGACCACCACTCTTGGATTCTGCTCATGCTTTCCATCAGGCAGGGCAGAGTATTTTGGCAGCATAAATATATATAAAAAAAAGGAAACATTATTTAACAGGTGTGTACAACGTGATTGAACGTCAATAGCAATAAATTGCTCCCGTTAACCAGCTTAGAGATGACTTTAATGTCAGATACTTACTTTACATACTAATTACTTAACATTTACGACCTTATTTACAAACGTTATTATTTCACTTTAACTGTTGTTATTTTTAAGCAAGCCGTTTTGTGTTATTTTAAGCTTTAAGGTTGAAAGTTGAATTTATTTATTTTATTTATTTATTTATTTATTTATTTATGTATTCAATGAAATTACGTATGTATTCAATGACGTTTAAATATAATACAAAACCATTTCTTAAGTTAAATTAAGTTTATGAATAATACCGCTGTATACATTACTATTACTTACGTTTACTTATTTCTGAAGCTAGAGAAGGAAATTAAAACAAAAATATCTGAAATATAATGAATTCGCGAAAACACAAGTGAAGTCTCTAGCAAAGACATAATTATACATATATAACATCAGTGAATTGGTTTACGAACAATTTGAGTCGCTTTTGAGGAAAGTCGACAACGCGTCGCAACCAATGGAGCGGCAAATAACATAAATATTATATTTCACAAAACCGCTGCCTTGTTTTAGTAGCACAAAATTATAAGTAATATGTTTTGTTTACTTTTCTAAAGACATTTTTTTCTATTAAACTGGAAAATGTTATGTCTTATTGAAAGTTTTTACTGTAGCTCTCGTATACATATATATTGTAGTTCTCGTAAGATAATAGTCCTAAAGTGGTCCTGGTCAGTTTAAGATTTAATCGAAACTACAGGATGTCATTATAAAAACTGTAATTTGGTTTTCGGCTGGTATCTCTTATCCCTAAATTTCAATTAAAAAATAATATTAATTCACTCAATTTACTTTAGTTGTACAAAAATAGCGAGATATTTTAGGGAAGCCCATAAACAAGTCAAACATCCAATCCGTTGAAAAATATGGCCTGAAATTTACATTTGAATGATCACCGGTCCTTAGTTTCAGGTTTTGTAAATCGAAATGTCATCATACAAAATTACCTGACAGTATTGGCATCTCATTTTCGATTTATAGTTTGAATATCTATCTTAACTAATTTAATCCTTTAACCACTAAATTGGAGTTCAGTTTATGGATCACTGAAATCAGACTCAGCTACCTTATTAGTTGTTGTTATTCGCTGTAAGGTAGACTGTTGCATTTTTGTAGTGCGTTTTTAAATGATGATAGGAAGAAAAAAATATAGAATAAAGAATACATTTATTTGTCACACATAATAAACAGGTAAAAGGAAAAAAATAACTAAGATTAAATAACAAACAAACAATATCAAAACAAACAAAATAAAAACAGTGAAATGTCTGACTATGACTAAAAAGGCCACAGCTCAGCTTATGCTGCGATACTGAAAGTGACCACAGCGCTCATTTTCAGCTGAAGCCGAACATAACACCTCACGGACGCGTGCACAGATTTAGCAATAAAACATATTGGAAATAATGAAAAACATACCTCATGCACATAAGGTATACACTTTCTTCTCACACTATTACCCGAAATTGTAGATGAATTATATCCTTATTTAGCTCATTCATTATATTGTGCTAAGCTTTCAGCTTTTCTAAATTGATACCTACTGCCTTAATCAGTTGCAATCAAGATGAAACAACGAACAAATTCAATTTCTAAATGTTTTCCTAATTTTTAGAAACTGTTCCAATTGATATAATAAAAAGCTTTAAATTCAGTCTGATCAAAAGGCTTAAAACGAAAAAATATCAAAACTGAACAGAGCAGCTGGCATCCTCTAAATCCTCCCCTCGAATTTAATGTGTAAAATCAAAAATATCTATATTTTATTTGAAATGGCGATGCTCAGAGACGAAAAGCGGCCGCACAGCGTGCGACCATGCGCTCGTATCGGATATGCTCACTGTGACGAGTTGGACAATATAACAATCCGTTTGTAAGCTGATGCTTTGTTTCGACGCACCACTCCATTATGGCGACAACAGCGGCAATTTAATATTAGTAATATCTTGGGGAGGGCTGGATTTACATTAAAATATTGCAAATGGTCATGTAGTTGTGGTCACTTTTTTATTTTCTCTGAAGGTCAGGTCTCTGAAGGTTACCGTGGGAGAGCCACGCTTCGGCATGAATGGGCCGGCTCGACTGGAGTGATACCACGGCCTCACAGAAAACCGGTGTGAAACAGCGCTTACGCTGTGTTTCATCGAGTGAGTGAGGATACCGGAGGCCCATATCCCGATCCAACGCCCCCTATCCCCCTCACCATCCCCCTTCCCCCCAGGCCGCCATAGTGTGGGTCACCATGCTGCATTGTTCTTTTTCGCAGACAACAACTTTTAACCACTTAACGATAATAATAATATTTTGGACATCTAACTCACAACGCATTCTAGTCTCAAACCAAGCAGTGCTTATACAATGGGTACCAGATAGCTGATATAAACACATATAAACATTTTTTTGGAAATAGATACACATAAAACACCCAAACTTTGAAACAAATATTTGCAGATCACACAGAAATTTGTGTCGACCAGAAAATAGAGCCCGAAACCTGACAAGCACAGCAGTCAATTACGCTTCCACTGCGCCACCGAGCCAGTCGATTATTACTTTATTTAGTCTCATTCTAACAGTACCTACGTTGCAATAATAATAATACCGACTTTTTAATTATAAAAACGAACATGGGTCACATTGCTTACATAAATATGTGGCTATGGTTTTAATTCTTTCTTCATTTATTTGTTTATTGATGCAAGCACTGGTATATATTAGGATTTATATTCCTAATCATCGGTGATACTAAAACTTTTGACGGATTGGAGATTTGTAAATATTTTTTTTGTGTTTCATAAATGTTACTTTAGTAGAGTTAAAAAGAAAACGTAAGTATGTATTAGTACTTTAAAAGCGTATTTCCTAGAGGTAGTAACATTTTTCTTTCCACTCCTATTAGGAAAAATAGACTTTCATTGGCTTAGATCAGCTTAAAATAGCATTCAGTTATATTCACAAGATAGGCATGTGAATAAAATATAATATTTTGTTGAAATAATTCTAGGAATATACAGGATATGTAAAATCTTTTGAGCCGTATATAATGTACATAAACCAAGGTACGCTTTTATCATTATTACAAGCTTTTATTTAGTTTCACCTGTCCCGACGTCGTTTGTAATCAAATCTTGAAAGTTAAATTTGAACCACTTCCCGATTGAGCTGAAATATGTCTTTAGTTTTGATGACGCTGCAATTATTTATGATCGGTATTATAATTATTCCAAAATGGCGGCGTACATTTTTCTGAACACCCGTACCCTACCAATATGGATATTAAATGAAAGGGATTGAAGATTTTGTCAGAAGCTTTTAACTAACAAGTAATATAAAAAAAACACACTAAGTTAGTTTCTCAGAACAGTCGATCTTTTTGTACAATATAATAACCCAATAAATAAAACTAAAACAATTATTTTCTATCGCTAGATTACTTTAATGTATATTTAAAAGTTCTATATTAATCAATGATGTTTTATAGTTTTGGTACTAAAGTTTTCGTTGCAGAAAATTTAATCAAAGTGTATTTCTACGTATTGCAAAAAATTAGTGTGCTGTCACAGTATTTTCGGCCACGGGCCATCTTGATGTTGACATTTCTTTGTAAAATGAAGATAACAAATATATCTTTAGGAAGAAACCACAATGAAATAAAGAAAGAAGATATGAAGACACACAAACAAATGTAGGTATTGTACGAAATGAAAACGTAGTTACTCACACAGTCATTCGTACTCAAATAATTTTAGAATAGAATTACCTCATGACTTGTGTAGTACATACCTGTTACAAAAAATGGTTTTTGCCGACATTAAAACGCGAATAAGCAGAAATTTATATACAATAAAATAATTCATAAATAATTATAAACAAACATTTATCTAACACCTTGAAACAATAAGTAAATATTGTATTTTAGCACATTAATAAAAGTACTTTTATATTGGCATCTAAAACAAAGTCGTGCAAAATTATTCCCTAACCCTTCCAAAATATCAAAAATGCACAACGTTAATGTTCAAGTTTTCACTTTTGTCGGCACTCTCGGAGTGCAACCTGTTTTTTTTATTATTCACATAGCTAGTGTTAACTATTTGTCATAAAAATACGCAGCTATGATACCACGGACAGACTCACAGATGCCAGACACATGTATACAAGCACACATATTAAACTTGTAACCCTCCGATTTTTGGTATCTCGATTTCACACAGTAATTTATAAAATAAGTTTAAGTCTGTTTAACAAATGATCTTACCCAAGCAAACAGAGAGTAGATACGTTTCTACAATGCATATGCAACTTAGCTAAGATTAAAATATATTTAGAAAGCTACTATACTCAGTATGCGCGTGGTAGCACAACTCTCTCACGACTTTATTCTCTTCATTTAATGTTGGAACACACTGAACAAAAGTTTCTTCGCCGTAACGAGCTCCACCTAGTTTCTAAGTTTTTTACTATTTTAATATTTTTCTTTCATCCGTGACCCCTATTTGCTTATATTGCCTCTTAGAAAAGCTCTCATGTTATGAAACTAACTTTTAGAATAAGATTTGTTCTGACGCTGTTTTGTTCGCTTGGAGAATATAAAACGTACATGTTTCTTGGTATCCATTTTATCCAACTAGGGCGAAACTAAAATAAGGGTAATATTTTTTTGCAGTCTATGTATGTTTGTAAGTTAACCGTAGTGCGTAAACTACTGAACCGATTTTAATAAATACGGTATAGGGTAGTGCATATAAATTGGAGAGGCCTATGTCCAGCAGATGATGATGATGATGATGAGTATATTTTCGTGATAATGACCCAGGTGGCAGAGGCTATATATATTTTATAAAAGTTTTTTCGTAGTCGGGTCATAATTTTAACATCTATTTCTCGTTAAAATTATTTTACTTCCGTAGCAGTAACAGGCTATTTGGCTTTAGACATTAGTCCTCTGTCAATGACTGAACTGAAGGGCCGTTAAGAATGTAGATTCCGCGATCTCAACAAGACTGACATCCAGCTTATTTCTTTTTTAATTCCATTTATATCTTTTTAATGTATATACATTAATTATTCAACCATCTTTTACTAATTCGTAGTTATATAATGTTTACTAAGTTTTTTTGGTAAATTGATGTCACTGTAGGGTTTTGCTTTTGTATATATTTTTTTTGTATTTGGAAATAATTTAGTTTACAAACACCGAAACTGTTACGCGTTAATGTATAATTCGTTTTTGATGTCGTGTCGGTCAAAGCATCTTCTCAAGAAAGACTATATTTAACAAACACAAAGCAATACTTACACGTAACTACATGATATTATCTTTGACGGATAAATTATGAGACTTTCCCCAGCGAGCAATAAATTTGTGTAAAATGCTGCAAAATCTTGGACAAACTGTTTTGATATGAATAGTTACACAATGGCTGAGCACAATGTTGAAATGTATAATGAAATATACATTTTACAACATCATCTAGTAAGACCGGAGTATTTGGCGCTCCTTGGGGGAAACATTAGTTCTGCAGTGGACCACGATTAGTTTATATAAATCTAATAAAATTTTAATAATCTTGCACTATACGTCTATATCATAGTATATATCTTTCATATCATAATGTATGTCTAAACTATAAGTAAAAAATAAGTAACAAACCAATTTCATGAAAAACATAATGAGAATTGAAAATATTTTACGTATCCAATTTCTGACTTCACTCTCAAATCACATTAGCTGGTAAGGCTAGATTTGATTGTCTCGGTAGCGCAGTGGTAGCGTACGTGACTGGTATGATTGAGGTCTCGGATTCGATCGGAACCATATGTTTGTATGATCTGCAAACATTTGTTTCAGAGTTTGTGTGTTTTCTATGTTTAATATGTATATATTTCCATAAGAAAAGTATATATGTATTTAGTTGTCTAGTACCCATAACACAAGTTCTTTGGACCTTTGGACTGAATGGCGTTGTGTGCTAGATGTTCGAAATATTAATTTACTTTATTTAGCTGTCAGTCTATAACCACGGTTGGCCTATACTATAATTTTATCTTGTCTTCGCGCATTAGAACATCTTCAAGATTATAGTATTATCTTCCGAACTACATGTAAATACCCTAAATAATTCATGCACGACACTTCTTAGGTTTGTAGCCATTGCTATTTATTTATAAGTTTGCTAAGCACAAATCTTGATCGAAGATAAAAAAGTACTAAACATTAAAAATCAAATGCACTGAGAGCGTCTGATAAAGTCCTGATAAATATTGCAACAGTTCTCAAATTACATTACACAAAGTCAACAAACAACTAGGTTCAAGTTACAGGACTAATGCGTTGTAGACTTTGGTCACCGAGTGGACTTGAGACAGCATTATCAAATGAGAGTGCATCCATCATTACGTCATCCTATTCTTGAGTTAGCGACCCCTTAGGGGTGACAATACAAGGAGGGTCGTTTTTTTAAAGAATTCTTTTTATTAGGGAAAAGTGATCCGAGTTAGGGAGATAATTCACTATGATCTCTGTATTCTATTGATGAGGACATAAAGTTTTGATTAGTTAGGGAAGATATACTCCATGTTAATAATTCTGACTGAAGGTTGGAAAAAACAAAAGAAATACAAGTACAATACGTAATTGTTTGTGGTTATTTATGGTACACATATGATTTTTTATGGTACAGAAGTGGACGTGATGGTAGATAACTACTCCATCTCATGGCAATCTGTACCGGTAAAATTGGTACCGCATCTGAACAGATAACCTTACTCTTTAGGTTACAGCGAAAGAATTTCTCGTCGATTGGTCCCTAATCAAATCGGCCTGCATATGCCGTGCCACGTATAAAAAGACTTGAGTTTGTTGTATTAATAATAACATTAAAATAAAGAAAAAAACATAAAACATTTTTTACTACCTAAACAATCAAATTTAAAAATTATTAGTTTTGATAATGGCTAGCTACCAAAACTAGTTTTAGCCAATAGTTATAAGACAGCAGCTTATAATCAAACTTATATATCAAAACGTTTTAGATCCAAATATGCCATCTTGATCTAGAAAAGGGTCAGGTACAATCTCAATGTATTTTTTACACACATCTAAAGTAAGAGCCCCTTATTACAGGGCATTAATTCTTCCCATTTCGGTAATACGATCGCGATTGCGGTTTGAGCCTAAATTGGCTGTAAGCAGCTTAGTGCAACTAATTCTGACGCGATCTGCCTCGCCCCAATTATTATTAACGAGATTATCAGTTTAATGTCAATCTACGATGCGCTTGACGACTTGTTAATCGATGGAAATGACATTGAAATCGGATAAGTTAATGTGCGTGAATGGTATGAACAATTTTCGCATTTAGAAGACGAATGGTTATTCTAAAGTAAGTACATTAAAGAGCATGTCTATTTCCGTAACGTACATTGTTTGTGTTAATTTTTTCAATTTTCTTACTTATAAATGCGTTTATTCTAACTATTGGTAGAAGACATAGATTGTAAAGGTATTAGAGCCACGCTGATCTAAGCACGAACGGGCCGACTCAACTGGAGCGGTACTGCCATCGCACAAAAGATCAACGTAAAATGATAACATGCGTGCTGTTTTGTTTCGTTGGTGAATGCGAGACCGGAGGCCCAATTATGCTGAAACATCTTACTGGGCTACCATGGTATTAGTCACCATGCTGGATTGTTGCCTTGTTTACATTCGCAATGAGTATGGTGACCGCCACCCTTGGATCCTGCTTATGCTTTCCATCAGGCAGAGTAGTCACTTTGGCATGCTCATACATAAAAAAAAATGTGTCTTGAGTTTTTTAGATATACTGATCATTTAGCTTTTTGTGAAGGTTACTGATATCCTTACTTTAATTTTGCTACGCTCTCAGCCAAAAAGACAACAACCTACAATTCTTCCTTAGGTTAACATCAGTTACTGGGCCTGATGATTAATACTTACTCTACTAAAATAGAAATACCTCATTCTCCGTCCTTTTGAAATGTTGCTATAATTTTCTCTGGATTATTTTTGAAAGTCAAGTTATTGAAGTAACTTGACTTTCAAAAGTAATTAATTCACTATTGCCTACAACAAAATAATACCTACTTTTGTGTTTAAGGGCGCTCATAGCCCAGTTGCACTCGGTGATTAGAAACAATCATCGAGGGTAAGCAACGATGGCGCGGTCAGTACCTGAATGGGTGACCGCTGGTGGCATGTTACCATGAGCGTCTCCGTGATTCGGAGGTCACGTTAAGCAGTCGATCCCGGTTGTTATCATACGATAACAGTCGTGAAGCTTATTTGGAGGCCTTCGGGCGGCTTAAAAACATCCAACGGCAAGATTTACGTAGCCACAACGTATTCTTGCCAGTCCCCAACCCGCACTTGGCCAGCGTGGGGACGTATGGCCTTTACCCTCTCCTGAGAGGAGATCCGAGCCCAGCAGTGGGACATTATGGGTTGTTTTTTTGTGTGTTTTAAAGTAAAAACTGAAAAAAATACAATACTCTGCCCGATGGAAAGTGTTACCAGAATCCCAGAGGTATGGTCACCATCCTCATACCTAAAGTATAATATAGTGTAATGGTTATAATAATTTATATTATGATTGAAGGAGATTACTTGAAGTAATCTCAGTTTTTTTATCATACTAATTTAAAAATTCATTCTAAGCAACAACTCCTCTATATCATTACTTTAAGCCAAAGTTTTGTCAAATATGGCTTCTAATAACATGTCTCGTACGTATTTGAGTTGTTTAATATAAATAAAAAGATTTTTATCTTAGCTAAGACTCAGTATGCGTCAAATATTTAACATATAAACGGATAAAATATTCATACAAGGAGGGGACCCTGGCGAAGTAAGCGAGTGACAAGGGGACAGATATCCGCCATTTCTTGGATCTGTTTACTGTTTGTTCACCTTGTAATATGAGGTCAGTTAGCAGAACCCATCCAAGTTTCATTGGTTTATTCTTTTTTTGCGAAAGTATTTTTTTATTTAGTTCTAAAGTGTGTGTATACTTAACTGATTAAGGATCATTGAATACAGAGAGTGAGTTATTAGAAATGATTTAGGGGTAAGCAACATAGGTTGGCTAAATAAAGATAATATTTTAAAGACCTTCATTTTCTTCAAGTATCATCATTAATACATGAACACCGCAATTCGAGGAATAGCAATTTTAATAAATGGTCATCTTTATTCACATCACGACTTTGCCCTACCTACACAGGCATAGTCTTATTGCTCTTCACAATATATTACTCGTTTATATCGTAATACTTAACAGATTTGACACACTCCTGTAGCCCCACATTATGATTTCCCTTTACAAGAGCATCACGAGAAATTTAATAAAAATCCTAGGGACCTAACGGAGCAAGAAAATTTTCGCTGAATCGTAGCCCTTTAAGACGAAATCGAGGTATTTGTCGGATCGGCGGGTCTAAGCCAGCAGAGGTGGGGGCGGGGATATTCGTCGCGAAACGAATTCAATTTGGATCATTCTTCTATACTATTATCCCGATTGAAGGTCTCTCGTCGCTGTCCCCCGCCCGAAATTGGATCGCCTTTTGCATAAAATGAAAATCGAATCGGAACTAACGAAATATCCCTGAAAGGTTTCGTCACCCGGCGTCTTGATGGACGAGACCCTTTATAGAATTATGAACCGGAGCTACGGAGCCTGTCTGAGCTGCTCAATCTGGGGCATAATATTTATATTGTTATGCGCTGACCCCGGGACGTGTATGGGCAGCGGTACCCTCATTTATTTGGTTTATCATGCTGGATATATCAAGTGCCTCCGATTTTGTCCCCGTAAAACTTTACATATTTATTTAATAATATATTATCTTGTTTGTTTCACGCTTAGAGTTATATGGAACCTAGAAACTTTTAAGCGTTATGAGCCTTAAAATAAATATCTTTTTATGGAAAAGAAGCAATAAAATAAAAATAGCAATCCTTCATCATTTTCTACCTAAAATTAAGGAGAAACTTACCCCCATTTATCGTAATGTAATCGGTCAAAAGCAACGCTAGAAATGATTTCTGTTAATTTAGGATGTGATTTAAAATCACACGATATACTAATAACAGAAAACATTTCTTGCAGCTTAGATTAATAAAAATAAAGTCTTAGAACTAGCTAACGATTTAAAAGAAAATTATTCTACAAAACACATCGAAGAATTGCAAAATTTAGTCAAAAAATATTACACATGTCTTAAACATATATTTTCCTTCTGATTTGTTAATGAACCATATATTATTCCAAAAGATTTGTTTGAGTTGGTTGTATCAACATTTTCGCTTGATAATTTAATCCGCACACAGAACCTTTCCGATTGAATGAGCGGTAAACATCCTTTATAGACGTATAGTAAAAGTCGTAAAATGTAAAGACGTTTTCATAGAAACATACAATAGTACCTATAAGGGCTTGTTTGCAATATGCTGTTTATACGTAAAAGATTAGACATACAATTTTGATTTCATATTATACTGATCTTTGCGTGCTTTAAATTCAAGAATTCAAGTCGTGAAAAGAATAAATCAAATTAAAGCTATCGTATTTGTAGCACTATAAAAATAATCCTATTTGAGATGTGGACGTTATCAGATTTAAAGTTATAGGAAATGATCTTTCTGATCGTTGAACATTTGTTGTAATTTTGGTAAAGGGAATGAAAACGTTAATATGAATTGAGGAAATTACAATTTTGGGAAGAGAAAAAACGTTTCGAGAAATAATTGATTAGAATCTACAGAATATACTATATTGCAAATTTCTTGACAGTTGACAATCTACCGCGGGAGAGCCTACTTAGGCACGAATGGGCCAGCGCCAAACTATCGATCGGAGAGATACCACGGCTTCAAAGAAAACCGGTGTGAAATAGCGCTTGCACTGTGTTTCACCGAGTGAGTGAGGATACCGGAGGCCCACTACCCAGCTCCTCACCATATCCCTCCCCCATCCCCCAAAGGCTGCAACGCACTTGTGACACCTCTGGCGTTGTAGGTGTCCATGGGCGGCGGTAATCGCTTGCCATCAGGCGATACGTCTGCTCGTTTGCCCCCTATACCATAGAAAAAATAAAAAGTAAATTCTTTAGCAGTTTCATATAAAATCAACTAGAATACTGTATGACTAGTGCGTTTCTTTCCTTTGGTATCGTTTAGATGAAGCAACAGTTCGTATGTAAAGCTCCAATGAGGTGCGGATCCGGATAACGTTCGCTGTTTGTTCCACAACACAAGCATCATGGATCGTATAATATCAAACAAAAGACGCGACCCGAGGCTGCTTAGCGATAACTTCGATGATATAATTCAATGTATACCGATTTACGCACAACGTTTGGGATCCTTTGTTTAAAGCTATTAGGAGAACTGGTTGTAACAATAGCCGAGATATTAACTAGTACCTGTTACACAGATACAATATCGGATTCAGCATGCTTCTTATTATATTAAACGAGAACCTCGTCCTTGTTTAAAGTAAGGTAAAAAGAATAGATTTTATGATATTTTATAATGAGGATGTTTGTCAAGTAATCTGAGCTATCCAACTACCTGAGTATCTTTGTGTTAAAAAAGCTCCGGTGTAAATAACAGGTATTTTAGTCCAGTCATCAGTCAGATCATTACATCGGAAACCTTTTCTAACCAGACCTAGACTGTCATATCTGACCGGCACAGCGAAATAACTGTCTTAGGGCAGCATTTCCAGAACCATGCAATATTGTGCCGACCCTAAATAAAATTAATAAAATGTAATATATTATTTTTATGATTGAATATTAGTCCCATGGTGGAACATGGCTGAACGCACTAGTCCCTGAAAACAATGACTTACATTTTTATTTTTATTTAGATTTCGATACTCGATTAAATAATAGGCTATAATATATAACGTCTCGCTAAGTCTTTGTACTGAAAGCCGAGTATCAATAAAAATATATTTTAAAAAAAAAATCATTGTGAGAGCCAGCTACAAACATACGCAGGTCAGCTGATAAAATATATGTGAATATAAAAAAAAGCAAGACAGTGCTTCTTGCAGAACATATGTTTTACTTTTACGATTTAAAAATATTCGACAAACTTTTTACCATAATAGGTTAAAAGATTATACGAATAAATAAATCTACCACAAGTACACAATTGACGGAAACATCAAACACAAGAACATAAAACCTTTTACCTCAAAAGTAAACCCTCTTCAGACGACAATAAAACAAAACCATATCAATCCCTCTATGACACTTAATTAGGCCATTTTATTTCCTCGATTGCTTCCCTTTCCGTAACATAAAACAAGAATAAAAGAACAAAATAAAAATATTTATTGCATTGTGTTTAATTTACGATCCTTTATAACGACATCAGAGGAGTATTCTGTTCCTATTTCCTCTGCTAGCGCCTCGGGTGAGGGATGGGGCTGCGGTGTGAGCGGGAATACAAAATCTAAGTAGATAAAAATACAAATCACAACTAACAGTGACTTTTGTTTTTATAATATCAATAACTCGATGCAATATATTTCATTCGTAACCGGAGTGATCCAACTACCTTATTATTCTTAAGCATCGTTTTCTTTGCTTTTCGGCTGGCAGGACCTGGTTCTTGCCAAAAGCTCATAACTGATCAAAGTGGAGTACGATAGGAGAGGGCTTAGTTATGCTGTGAACTGTAATTGGTTGATGAAATGATAATAATATATTGACTTGATAATAGATGAATTTTACTAATTCATCTATTATCGATATCGTTAGATTACAAAAAAAATTTTGGGGAAAGACGTCTTTTAGAGTTGCGCACTTAGTATCCTTCAATTGTGTCGTGTGGCAACCCATCTACTAGTTTGCCTCACGATAATAAATTAATTCTTATGCTTATATCTATATTGCCTTTATTTGTAACTTAAAGAAAATCAATAAATATTGTTTTTTTTCTCATACAAATTGTTCTAGAATATACCCGTAATAAAATATGTAGATCGTTCGCACATCCCCAACCACGATCATCTAAAAAATAAATCCGTACAACAAAACGCGTAATTACGGCGTGTTATGTGTTTTCCTCATTCACTCCATTCATTCGTTCACTCGTGGTTCACGTCCCCTGCTCCCCGCGGTTGATGATTTGATCACAAAACATTCGCTCCTCATTTAGGAATGTTGCGGAAAATTGGTTTTATGATTGTAGCTATTCAGATGATGGGTGTAGACGGGTGTTCTTTGTTGATTCCAGTATGTTTATTAGGTTCTGTAAAACTGGTTTAGGACAATATTTACGCAATGGGTTAAATTATCTATTATTCTGATGTAGTATCTTCATGCATCATCTTTTATCCAAATTCATCAACTATGTATTTTAGTACAACCTTATATTTACCGTGTGCTGTACAATAATAGATCATATAACTCTATCGCCTAAATATTGTTCTAAATCGGTTTTCATGCTAGAATCGTGCACTACACATTACGCATAGCGTTTAAAATTATCTTGAAAATTTAAATATGATCTTGAAAAGTTACATTATGTTTTGTATTTATTTAAACTGCAGACGTCAATTGCTCTCGACAAATGAAACACCGTGGGAGAGCCACGCTTCGGCATGAATGGACCCGCTCGACCGGAGTATTACCACGGGGTCACTGAAAACCGATGTGAAACTGTGTTCGCAATATGTTTCGCCGAGTGAGTGAGGATACCCAAGGCCCAAACTCCAACCCCTCCCGCATCCCCCTCCCGTCCGGCAACGCACTTGTGACGCCTCTGATGTTGCGGGTGTCCATAGGCGGCGGTAATCGTTTACCATTGGACGATATGTCTGCTTGTTTGCACTGTATTTTATAAAAAAATATATCTAACTAATACCCTAAATAGTCGATATGGCAAAAATGCTATATCCCCAAATAAATCGACAAAATGTTTTAAAGACCGTGATCACAGTATTCGCCGTACTGGTAAGTCCTATCGCCTATAATGATTATTATAAAATATAATAAATAAAATAAGTCGGAAACTATCTTAGGCGGTTCAAACTAGAAACTGGCCAGGTACCGCAGACGACTCAGGCACCGGATTCCCAAATTATCTCCCTCCTCCAAAAGCGCAAGCCTGGGGGTGACAGATGAGGCCATCTGCCGCCCTAGCAGAAGCAGGCTCGGGTGGGGGGTGCGCGTGCTTCGCAGCTCTTGCGCCCGACCTTTTGGGGCAGCAACGAAACAGTTTTCCTTCTTAGGGTGTACCTGCTACCCCGGTTCCTTGTACCCGCGATGGCGTGCGGTTTTAGTCGGTTCGAGTCCATCATGCCACCAGGAGGTGGTATCCGAGGGGATTTCAGAACGAGAAAAAAAAGGGTCGGTTCAAACTGAAACAGATATTTGATGTTCTTGAATGAATAATCTGTCGTGTTCAATCTAGACGATCCAACCTGATAGATTATTCATTCAAGGTAACATATTTTTTATTTTAGGTTACATATATTTCATTATTACATCATTTTTCATATCTTGCTACAAAATATCCTACCTTAAGTAGCAGCACGATCATCAGGAAATAATTATGATGTAATTTAACGCTTTAACACAATCTGTATCTCAAAGGCTAAATTTATAATAATTGATGACCATTAACTGATAAATTATGTAACACGATAGCCGGGAGCGATCATTACAAGCCATTAACGGGTCCCGTGGGACCGGTGTGAGCGAATGTCCTGCTGTAAAAGTGTAATATATTAAAAAAGCATTTATTTTACGAGAGTGTAGAATTAACAGACTTTTAAAGAAAATGTTACATACATTTTGCAGTATATTATTATTGCTATCCTCATTATAATTATTGTTTTAAACCTTCTCGTTGAAATAATAAATCATGTCTAGATGAGAGAGTTAAAACGTGCGTCAACAATTACACTAACTTTGTTCCGATCTGGGCTACGGTGGTGAAACACGCTTTATGATCCTTAAATTAACTATAGCATAATTATTCACCAGTTTCAAGCCCAAATACGGACATCTACTATATGAACACAAACCATCACGCGATAATCAGTGCAAGGCAAATCATCTAAACGAAACAGCAGTCTTAAGGTCTTTACTTAATCACACGCAATATTTACCCTTATTTCTATAAACTTTTAAAGAAGACTCTCACTCACTGGAGTTGCTTTTCCTCTAAACATGAGTCTGTACAGACTTAATGTTGTATGAACTGTCGACAGATACCCTGAGTCGAGTAACAAGAGGCTAATGACGCGTGAACGTCGCGATACTGGCCCATACAGTTTTGTTGCCGTGGCTTATATGTACGCGAAAGATTTATATCCAGTGTGATGTCAGTGATTTTACGGTATAAGTTTAAAGGTTTAAATTGTGTGCTAAAATACACAAGGGTGTTTTTTAATCTTCAAAAATAAGGACTAAATTTGTGAACCCCGATTTTCTATAAAATTTTTCTTCAGTCGAATCGGTCTCAATGTGCTAATGTATGACTCTGCCACAGTTACTTGCTGAATATCTTTTTATATAGTTAAAATAAATAAATATTTTTAACATTATCTATTAAAACAAAACCAAATCTTTTCACTGAAATATATAGATTTTTTTTTCATACTAATAAAAATCATACCATATCTTTTAACAATAATTTAGGCTCAACAACTGGAGAACATTCAAGACTCAATTACTATCCGTATTTAGCTACGTTAAAACATATAGCAACTATTAATTCCCACAATCTCTTCCTCCTTTGGTAAAGTTACTGCATAAAACATCAGAACACCTGATAATAGGAACTCTCCTATTTCGATACGAAGCAGACTTCATATCGCAACTTTACAGGTCAAAAGACCGCCTGCATAGCTCATTAACGATACTATCTCATCAGTACCATCTTAATTTTACCATTCTTTTAAGCAATTTTCGTCCTTATCGCGGGGGCAACAAATTTAAAATTAAATGTAAAAGATACCACCGTGGAATGCACGGCTTATCTGGTTTAAGGTTCAAGCGTTCTCGCTAATTATCCAGTAGAAACACTTGGGATAACAAAGATCAATTAACAGATGAGTAATAAGTTTCATATACTAGGATAAATTTTAATGGTAGACAGATGGATATACTTTAATGTGTTAGTATACAGAACAAATTTTATCATAACTTGCCTATATCTTTTTAAAGTTACGTTTGTCTTTTTGTATTGCATGATTACCGAATTGTAGCCGGAGGCTTCATCATCAGCCTAAGGCTAGGTTAATTTGTCATTTTTCCCATGGTTACTAAATAAATTAATATAATATCCTTATAATTTGTTACTAAAAGTGGTTAAAAAAATTTAAAACCTAAAGGGAAATCACCAAATCTAATGGAGAAATGCGTGTTTGTTATTCAAATAAGCAATACAATTATACGAACACGTAACTATTAGCACAGTATGAATACTTCATACCTATAATAAAAACAATAGCAGTAGAGGAGAGAACGAACCATTTCCATTTTAATTTTCTCTCTAAAGCGATTCTAAGTTCTAGTATTAAGACTTGTCTGGTCTTGAAGCAAAATATTCACATTAAGTTTATACCTTACACTGTTTAACGCCTCTACGACATAGGTCACCTACTCTTTGGCCTTTGTAATGCAATCTTTGTCGTTATCCGTGCTAACGAAGCGACGCGGGGGCTGGGAGGCCTTCAGCGGAGGCCGGCCTCGGAAGGGGAGGAGGCACGTGGAACACGGGTAATTAAAGGCGTTTATCTGTTTCAGGTGGGGCTACTTCCCGCACAGATATGAACCTGAATGTAAAAACAATTCTATTGCAATTTTTTTTTTTGGAAGTGTATGGATAGCATAAAATTTGTTGTTAATGTTATTTCTTATACAATACACGTTTATCTATTCACGGTAAATGAGACCAAAAATAAACAGAAAATTGTGGTTGAACATTTCATCTGAAATAAGTGTAGTGTATGTTAGGATGTTTATTTGTCTGTGTTTATTATTTAAAACAGATCGGTAAAACGATATCATTAAAATATTTTTTTATTGCTGATAGATAGAGGAAAAATCTAAAAAGATTTCTTTCATATTATGGTGTGTCCTGTAACATCTGGTTTAATAATTTCATTGAATCAACATACTAAAAATACATAATACATTTTATTACAATTGCTTAGGAAAAAAAAGCAACGCAGAAAAATTTTCGATAATCCCAGCCGTTTCCAGCATAAAAAGTATCCTTTATAAGCGAAATAAATATCTCCAAAACATTCCAGCCACCAGGCTCACAGTACTTTCTAGGAGGTAACAAATGTAATTACCGGCATTTATCTACTAGCGCCGTCTACCGGCCAGGTGTTGAACTAATTCTGTGGCACTCTTCCAAGAAAGTAAAATATTGTCTACATCATGCTTTAAATTAAAACTAGATATATATTTATAAGACATTTTTTCATTTCAAATGAATTATGAAGTTTGTTTTCAGTGTTAAGAGTGTAATAAAATGCTTACTTTGATTACAATCGTGAAAACATAACTTGACTTATAGCTTGGCTACGTAACCGACGATGTAACTTTGAACAAGCGACTTGATTTTTGTTCTTTACATTCCAGTTTTATTAAAACTGAAGCACACTACATTATAAATGTAAAAATTCACACCTAAAATATATTTCGTAAGCTCTAGAATGATGTTAGTGACAACTAACACCGAGATCTAGCTATATTAATAAGGACTGTAAATTATGATAATAAGCTGTTGCTCTGGTGCAGCTGACGGTGAGTGTCCATTACTCCATAGCCAAAAGTCGTAATTCGATTCCTACAAATTACAACTTCTGGTGATCGCGAATATTTAGTTCATGAGTGTGTTTTCAAAAATTATTCTAACATATCTCTTAAATTGTGTAAAACTTGTACTGTGTATTTGTATAATTAAATATAACAGAACGTTCTTCTGTGAGAAACAACAAAAACCCATAATGTCCCACTGCTGGGCTCGGCTCTCCTCTCAGGAGAGGGTTAAGGCCATACATCCCCACGCTGGCCAAGTGCGGGTTGGGGACTGCCACTGGTAACATGCCGCTAGCGGTCACCCATCCAGGTACTGACCGCGCCATCGTTGCTTACCCTCGGTCATTGTTTCTAATCACCGAGTGCAACTGGGCTATGAGCGCCTTTGAGCTTGTGTGAGATGCGTGAGGTTATTATTTTAGAACTTAAGAATTTCTTGTAAAGAAAGCACGGTAAGTACAAACTTTTTTTATGGAATGGCGGACAATCGATCAGACGTATCGCTTGATGATAAGCGATTACTGCAGCCCATGGACACCTGCAGCACCAGAGGCGTCACAAGTACGTTGCCGGCCTTTAGGGGATGAGGAGAGGGGTGGGGGGAGACGTTGGGGTATGGATATCCTCACTCGGTGAAACATAGCGAAAGTGCTGTTTCATACCGGTTTTACGTGAGGTACAAACCTCTATTGAATATTATTTTTAGAGCATAAGATTCGTTACAATTTCGGTTATTAGTTAACTGTAATTTATCTTCTCGTTCGATTATTTCATAAAATTATATTCCTCCCACACAATTTATTATAAGTTTTTATTATCAAGCGCCTTTATAATAAGTGATAGAACTTAATGATATAATAAACGTAATTTCCTTTCTCGAATTAAAATATAAAATTGAGACATTGAAATTGGTTCATTAGTTTTTACGTGGGACGATTTAGGTTATTTCAAAATGAGCTCTGAGAGCCGGTAGGCCACTTGAATTTTAATCAACCTTGTGACCTGAGGTAGCGAGCTTCAATAATGCGCCAACCGTTACTTTTGAAGAGGATTATTAAAAGCTATAATTTCATAGCTTTTTTAGGGAAGTAGATGTTGATACCCTAGTTCTCTAGCCAAAAACTGCACACATGAGTATGCGACCAGCTTTTACAAGCAACAGAATGTTTCCATACAAGCCATACGGTCACGTGTACATATGTGTCAAGTATCGAACACAAAGGGAAGCGTTGGTGTGTAAATACGATTTAAATATTTATGATATTGGTATGTTTATTAATATTTTAGGAAACATAACCTCAAATGCTGCACTTGACTTATTCGGAATGTTTACGCATCAAAATAACGTATGGCCTTAACCCTCTCCTGAGAGGAGACCCGAGCCCAGCAGTGGGACATTATGGGTTGTTGATGACGCATCAAAAGCTTTGAATTGATTTTATATAGAATATAACATAGGATTAGGTACGATGGGACTAACATATTACCATGTAATAAAAATCCCTAAATTAGTAAAGATTAAAAAAAGCCATACTTTTAACAAGAAGCTTTTAGCAACCTAAATTTTTTGTCTATTTGTCTGTACTTTTGTGCATCTAATTTATTTCGGAAACGGCGGGTTATTAGCAGTTTAAAATAAGGCGTTGCGATTTAATTGATTTCCATCTTTACGCGGGCGGAATCGCAAGTAAAAGCAATTAATGTACATAAGTATATTAATACTGGATTAAGTTTAAAATTACTTATGTTCCCACCTTATCTTTTTATATTGATATCGTTTTAATATTCAGCCAACATATGATCGTGAGGTGTATTCTAATCAATAATTCCATCTTGTTTACTTATTTTGCAAAGTAGCTCATTAAAATGGATTTTACGTAATCTGTTATTCAATTATCGTTTGATATCAAAGTTTTTTTTATATTGTGACGAATGATAAAATGTGTTGCGATTGTCACATTCTGTTCAGTTCGGCCTGTTGGTCTAGTGATCCAGACACTACGTTACAGTTTATAAGTGCGATGCCGACCCAGGGAGATTCATTTTGTGAACAACATTGAAGTTAGTTCTTATAGTTAGTATATTAATTTTTATGAATTTGAATATTGTTTAAAGGGTAAGTCCGAAAAAGAATTGGTCTGGACATGTAATTATGCGGACCTTATAGTCGGTGAACTAGAATGTGAGTGAGATGTGCTTCAATCTATATTGTTTTTATTATAGTGAAGTAATAATTCAAAAGGTGCCCGCCGCCAGTGCCGACGTGTTCGGTGGCCTGCAACGCGTAGTACTCGACGCTGTCGACCTGGTCCTGCTGCGAGGCCACCAGGTGCGCGAGCTGCGTGAACAGGTCGCGCACCTCGGTGAGCACCGCCTCCACGCGCGTCAGATCCGCGTGCCGCGCCTCCACGTCGCGGAGCAGCCGCCGCGCCTCCGCCGTCTCCGCCTTCACCTGCTTAGCAGAACAATTCCTATGCTGTCAAGCACTTGGGTCCAGCTGTTTCACGCTACTATAGTTGTACATAGTATCAGATGAAAATTTATAAGCAGATTTTTGATGTACTGCTATTGCTAAATAAAAATTAAGTACCTATAAGTGGAAGTAAACTTCGTTAGTTGATGCATTTCATCAACACTACACGGTTGGCCTAGTGGTTTCAGTGGTCGCCACACCACTTCCTACTGCGCCAAGTGTTGTGGGTTCAATTCCTACATTCCTCCGTTTCATGTATGTTTGTAAAGATCCCCGTGACACAGGAATTTATATACATAATGCGGGAGCTGTCTTTAAAAAAAAAAAACAACTCATAATGTCCCACTGCCGGGCTCGGGTCTCCTCTCAGGAGAGGGTTAAGGCCATACGTCCCCACGCTGGCCAAGTGCGGGTTGGGGACTGGGAAGACAACGTTGTGGCCTTGTAATCTTACACCGTTGGATGTTTAGTAAAGTGAAGTATACCTTTTGAATTATTTAGTATATATTTGAGTTGAATTTATTAAGAGTATAAATTAAATTACTTGCGACATGTTTGGTTCATACATATATATCGCTGTAGGAGTAACGAAAAATCATTTTCAGCTTATACGATACATAAACCTAATTTTATGGTAATTACTGTCATCAAAAAGCGATATCTGTGTGTCGTGTGCTGCATGGAGAAACCGAATATGTTATTATTTGAATACAAATGATGTTCAGGCCGAGTAGGTTACACTTGAAACATGAAGTTTTCGGATAAGTCGGCAGTAATTATGTGTATTTATTTATTGCTCATATATGGTGTCTGACCTCTATTGTTTTCCTATACACTATTGCAGTAAGTTCATGAAAAAGAACGTAGTTAACGGGAACCCGAGGAAACGTATCTTATTTGATTTGGCTAATAAGTAACTATTTATTGCTGGCAAACTTGTGTGTTACATGTCAGATGTTAACCATTTTCAATCATTGTTTTAGAAATGTGTAGTTTACTTGAAAAAGCTTGAAAAGCCAAAATACCTTGGGAGAGCCTCGCTTTAGCACGAATGGGACGGCTCGACCGTAGTGATACTACGGCCTCACAGAAAACCAGTGTGAAACAGTGTCTTCGCTGTGTTACACCGCAGGCCCATACCCCGACCGTTCCCCGATCCTCCAAAATCCGACAACGTACTTGTGACACTTCTGGCGGTCTCCATGGGCGGCGGTAATCGTTTACGATCAGGCGATACGTCTGCTCGTTTACCTTCTGAGGACGAGGTGAACAGAAGAATCCAGCTAGGTTGGGCAGCGTTTTGGAAAATTCGTCGGGTCTTCTCATCGTCGATCCCACAGTGCCTAAAGACGAAAGTCTTCAATACGTGCGTCCTACCCGTAATGTCATACGAAGTCGAAACGTGGACACTTACGGTTCGACTGGTCCATAAGTTCAAAGTCGCTCAGTGTTCTTTGGAGAGGTCTATGCTCGGCGTTTCTCTAAGGGATTGCATTAGAAACGAGGTGATCCGACAAAGAACCAGGGTCATCGACGTAACCCACAGGATTAGCAAACTGAAGTGGCAGTGGGCTGGCCTCATTTGCCGAAGAACCAATAACCGTTGGGGTAAACGAGTTCTTGAGTGGAGACCACTTCTCGGCAAACGTAGTGTAGGACGTCGAAAAGCCAGGTGGAGCGATGATTTGCGCAGGACGGCTGGCAGGAGCTGGATGCGAGAAGCCATAGATCGAACTAAGTGACGTGAAATTGGAGAGGCCTAAGTCCAGCAGTGGACTACGATAAGCTGATGATGATGATGATGATTTACCTTCTATTCCAAAAAAAAAAAGTTTTTTGGAATGCACATTTAGGGTATTGGCTGCCTGTTCCCAAACTAGCCAAAGCTTGTATGTGTGGTAACATCTTTATGTGTAAAATAAATGCAAACATGTTGTAAATTGCACCCAGGCAAGAATCTAATGATTGTGTTTATTACACAAATATTTGTTCTGGCGCAAAGCGAACCCGCAACTTCTGGCCTACCACTAGAAAAAGTGACCCGTCGTTTAATTCATTTTTATGCAGAAAAACTAATAGTTCCACATTCGTTAAGTGTAAGCCTTTAAAGTAAAGTATCAATTATATACAATATATGCACTGTCTCCTGACTGTACCTGACTCGTGGTCGCCACACACGTGTGAAGAGCTTAGTATTCAGTGTAAGCTCGGGGCCCCGAAGTGAAAGGGATTGGGATCATATTCTCAACGCGCTCTCATCTCTGTTCCGCATTATAACTGTTTTATTGTTCATATTAATCACTGCTATTTTCGACATTTTGCACACATGGCAAAAGCTATTAACACTAAAAAAAAAAAAATTTGACAAAGCACCTACGGAGTATATTGTCTTTTGGATCGGCACTCTTCAATAGTGGGTTTTCCAAACAGGTATTATGAATTCAAATATCAGTTTTCTGTATTGCTTCCCATGTGTCATTTGATTGCTATGAAAATTCAGATACATATTCTTAGCGATATAGAAGAAACATTGGTTAAACATATATACACCAATTAATTAACACACACATTGTGTTAAGGTTAAATGACGTTACAAGTCTTCTGCCGTGTTACTCAACATTGAAGAATTCTCCTAGATTTATTTATTAGAGATTTTCCCTAAATCGTCGTATAGTATAAATTTTATACTTCAATAAATAATTCTTCAAAACTTACAAGTAAAGCATAACAAATAAACGGACTTATCATATTTATATACTTGATTATCACCATTTTGTTCCTACTTATTTGCTCTGCAGCTTCATCAAACATACATTATTAAATACAGAATCTTATCAAAGTACCCTTCTTACTATTCGTGACATCCCTTTTAAGTGTTACGAATATATAAAAAATGCCATTCCACCCACTTATGACAAATTCATGCCAAACCACACCACAACCAACAGCCAATATGTACCATCAAAGATCAAATTAGAGCGACGCATCTCGAGTCCCACTCCTCATAGTTAATTCATCCGAGGTTAAATGACGATGCTACACTATGAAGTAGGTTAATTTATACTCCTTAATATTAGAGTAGTTTGTGTTGCGACATAGCTTTAGGTTACATTATGGTTGATGGATTACTTAATTCAGTTTGTGGAATTTCTTGAGCGGCTCAACTTACGGCCAAACATCCTAAGTGTATTAAGGCCTTATATATTAAGTGGGTTTTACGAAGGGGTCGCATCGGATACGAACGATGTTACAGGATTATAAATATTTTTGAATAGATTTTGGATTATTTGTGCACGTGGTGGGAAATCAGCATCGATTTTGAGCTTTTACCAAAGCAACACCAGAAAATTGTTTTTTTTTTTTTAAAGTATAACGGATAAACTACAAAGAATGATTCGATGTCGAACTATAAGAATATGCAGTGTCGCTGTTCCTATTCATCCCGTGGGCGTCATAAGATCTGACTTAAGGAGCCAACCTTGCAGAAGAACAGATCTAGTCAGCGTGCTCCTGTTACAGGCAAAAATTTCCTTATAAAAGAGAGGACTTTATACCACAGTGGACTTTAAAACCTTTAAAAACTTAACACCTACTTCTGCGCAAGGTATTTATGGAGTCATTTTCGCTTTGAGTCAATCAGACATCGACATTTTGGTTGTATTAAATCATTAGGTTTTTAAACCATTTCTTTTTACTTATTTTTTCTTATTTTTTACTTCTTCCTCGAGTTTTTAAATCACATCTAGATCATAGCGAATGGAATGCTTATATTCTTTTATTACATCAATATTTAGTACATTATTGACGATTTAAGTCACAATTTTTTATTCTTTTTAGAAAAATATATGACATCTTTTCTAGTCAACGGAAGTATAACCTAACAAGGTTAAAAAAATCAAGGTCTTGGAAAAAGCTAAAAGTTTGGAGACACCGCTCACAAAATATAAATAATATATTTTCACCTGAAGTTACGCGCTCAGTCCATAACTTAGTTATTTACGATATTGTAGCAGTACAAATACAATACCACTTTGATTCTAAATCTAGATTATCGCTGAAAATTAACCATTAGACATTACGATATAGTCTATGTCCAGTGATTTATATAGCATACTGTGGTTATTTTAATCTATATTAATATTGCATGGAGGTAATATACTCTATTTTTATTTGTTTAGCTAATACAGCTATAATAATATACATACATATGAAAACACACTAGTTAAATTCCAAAGAAAGTTTTTTTTTTTATAAATAAATGTTGTAAAAATACGTGTCTATATTTCCATATTCATAATTATATGTTTACAGAAAACTACAAAAGTCCGTTTGAAAACATTTTTCTCAAAAAATTACTTAGTTAAGAATATGTTAATAGTTGGATGGAATCCAGCACATCTATTAGGGGACTTCTTGTCTCCTTTGTTCGTGCGATGTGGGACGAGATTTCTAGCTTAGCCAAATTACCGTATTCTACTTAAAGAGTAATGTACATGTCTTAAAGCTAAATGTAAAATGATATAATACCTATGTAGGGAGAACTTGGTTAGATCCGTCTTAGCTTAATCCGTACTTACTGTCAGAACCTTAAGCTTACTGTAATTCCAATAAACGAAAGATTAAGTGAGGTTTAGTATAAGTTAATCTTAGTATGTATATATTATAGTAGATTTGTTTTATAACGCTATTTTAAAGCCAGCTCTAATCATTGGGCCTTGAGTACCCTGAAAATGTATAAACCCTTAAGAAAGGATTTAGCGGTGAGGTATTCACCGAGATGCAGCGGAATTGTTTGTTAATTTTATTCTGCTAAGAGACGTCAGAGAAGGTGGTGTAATTTAAATAATAATGTAATTTTACATTTTTATAATTGCTACTAAGTAACCCCCTTTGTATCAATGTTTGTTTGTAATTTTTTTTTCATCTTCTTTTAATGAGATGGCAACCAGCTAATCAGTGATTTCTGCCAATGTCAAGTATTTAAAGTCTTCAGATCTTAAGTCTTCGAGCCTTCAAAGCATAATTATGATGAAATCAATGATAAAATAAATGTGGATGATATGAAATGGGGACCGTTTTTCGAAAAAAAAAATCGATCTCTCTGCTTGTTTAGTTGTAAAACTTATTATTGACGATTGTACAACCTCTGTCCACAATCGGTATTAATCAAAAATGAATACGAGAGTCACGGGATGGTAAAACTTCTGGCAATGATATTTGTAAATTGAGGATACAGAATCACTCTTAGCAACTTTTAAAGCGATGACTAGCTAAGCTGTCTTCTATAAACGTAAGAACTATATGTTTAGCAATTTTTTCATAAAAAAGCTTGGGGTCGGCTTTGCTCTACTGCAATATGGCTAAACTACGAATTTTTATGTCGAACGACTGCTATCCGACTTTCACGATCCTGGTACTAGGCAATATTGAAATTTAAACATACTAGGTATTTGAAGACATTAACTTGTATTTTCTTTTAGAGAGACACAGAATATGATAAACTTTTAAACACAAATGTTGTCGAAATTTTATTAATATATCTTAGAATATCGCTGTATCTGTCGACCCACCACAAAACCACCGTCGGGATCACGGCAGTCATTAGAGCTCATCGAATAAAGTGGTCAACGTCCCATGGGTCTGCCCTGGCCCTGTGCTCTCGGGAGCCTATTGTTGCTTACATGTTCGAAATACATCGGACGGAAGTATCTTAAGTAAGTTAAGATCAAAATATTTAATATATTTAGTTTTGCTACTATTTTGGAAACTCGATCTTCAAATAGGTATGATTTTACTCGCTTGTGCTTCTCATGGAGTACGATAAGCAGTTAATTGGTCTCGTTAGTAATGAACATCAATGGCCATCGTTATTAGAAAGTCAGTACTTTCAAATATACTGTCAACTAGTTCAAATAGCAGCGGGCCTAAATAGGACTGGGAATAATGAAGGCAAGGAAGGTGGTTTCCATCTTATCAAAAAAAGAATAATTCTTTAACATTCTTTGAACCTCTCTAATTTATAGATACAACGTAATTTGCTAAACAGTTGCAAAAATTTCGTTGTCTATAAAACTTAATTGACACAAATGGCAACCGCTTATGTACTTATAGTTGTGGCTTTAACTAAATAATCATAAATCAGAATTCCTGGCCAGCCCTTAATTTGATGTACATTCACGGACGAAAACCGTGACCGCAGGTATCACTACCCGGAGCCTCAAATACATCACGCTTAGTTACTGAATTACCTGTACCATGTCACATTATACATTTATCATTACAAGCTAATAACATTACTCTATGATCTTTGTAAAAAAATACAGTCCTTTGTAATCATCACCGGTTTTCCCATTCGTAATTTTTGTACAAAAAGTTCAGACCTTAAATTTAATTGAGCATAGCACTGTCATAATTCTGTACTTTAACTAATTTATGTTAAAATACATTTTAAATTTCGCTTTGTGTGAATGATATATGACTTGAATAACGACACGAAGTCCGCTTGCGAAGCGTGAACATGTATGTATAAATTCAATTTGTGAATTACATTTTGCTAGTAATAAATCTTATATATTTTACATGTATAATATTCCCGGCAGTAAAAATTCCAACTGATTATTTGTAGACATGATGGATTCCTTTTTGTTCCCCATCCTTCTTTCCCGATGATAACTAGATTTTCTGTTTTTTGACAGTTAAGAATGCGTAGCCAAATAGAAGGAGAAACTTAGCCTGTAATTCCATCAGGACTCGATACAGAGGATTTTAGCTTGTTTCACTGTTCCACCATCCCTTTATTCTAGCTCCAGCGACACCAGGGTTTGAAGAAATTTATATTATGCTTTGGAATAAAAAAAATATTCTAGCTGATTTTAAGCCACAATCGAAAATACAATTGTAATTAGGTAAAATTCATCGCATGCTAGTTCAACAGAAACTTTATAAACCAACATGGGACATATTCCAAACGAATACGAATTTCACTTACGCTAAAAATACTTTATGAAAATGAAGATTGTGCTCCCACGGGAATCTTCTCGGTTAATTTAATGTCACAAATTGGGTTTCCCGTTACGATCAAGCTGAAGGATTTATTTAAACCGCACGCGATATTTTTACAAGAATTGACGAGCTACAAGATTATATATATACATGTGTGTGTGCTTACGTATCTCAATAAAACACAATAATGTGTGGTGTATAAGAAGAGATTTTGTTTGATAGAGCTGAGCCTATCAGCTGATTAGAGGTTAGGGCAGACAGCCAGCCTACATAGACTAGCGTCTAACTAGATGGAGCTGTGCTGTTACAAGCTAGAAGAAAAAGAAGCTGACTGATGCTGTGTCTTATGACTACATAGTTCAATACATTATTAAAATCTGTCCATGCTGCGCAGCTGTTTCGCTCTGATCACTATTTTTATATTTTTTTATTTTTAACGTGTGGAAACCCCCTCGGGCCTTCACCCCACCAGGGTTTGCGGCGGGGCGGTGTGTCGGAACCGACTAAAACCACATGGTGTGCCACTCTGCACCTGAGACGGGAGGGATCCGGGAACCGCTTTCGTACGCCCTTTCGCGGCTGGCCTGAGAAGCGGATGGAGGGGAAAACACGTCCCGCCCATCCGCGGCCAAACTCAGGGCGGCATGAGGCGCTGATAGACGCGTCTTTGCCGGTCCGTTCGCCGGCGGAGGATCGGGTCCGAGTGGAGATCGTCCTCCCGGGCCTTCTCCGCCGCCTCCTTCTGCGAGATGACTTCTTCGCAGAAGGTCGCGACCTCGGTAAAACTGCTCTCGCCACCGGCCATGGAGCGTACGACGACCGGCAGCGAGTGATCTTCTCCGATGACTGCAGTAAGGGCCCGACGCTGCGGCGTCCAAGCGGGGCACACCGTCAGTCGGAAGGAAAGAGTCCCGTGCTGCGGGATCCTCGACTGGCCAGGGCGGCAGCAGCAGGACAGTCGAGGAGAGACTCCACGGTGGCGGAGCCAGCACGTGGAGCCTTCAGCCGCGACGACCACAAAACCATCGTGGCTCGATGGGTGGCTTCACGCCACTCGCATACCTCTTCGGGCCGAAAGCGAACGCCACTCTCCGCGCGGAATTTAGCTACCCATCGATAAACTTCGGCGAGCACTTCTGACAGCTTCCTAAGGAGGAGGAGCGGACGCCGAGGCGTCGTCCGCCTTTCGAAACTGCCCCTTGGCGTTCCTCCTACTCTTCCTTTTCCCTTCCTTCTGCTTCTGATGTCCATTAAGCTTGCCATTGCCATGTCATTGTGTTGTTGTCAGTCAAATTTGTATTTAGGTTATAATTATCATTTTCCATTTTTTAATCCACGAGAAGGGGAGAAATAAAAGTCGACCCGGGCAGAGATCCTCAATACTCCGGGAAGCGAAAGTTTGTAACCCAACCGAGGGGTCCGCAAGTCCCTGGCTGGGAGTGTGCTTACGACTGAACTACCCATCAGGCTTATATCCCCTGGTCACACACCAGAACACGGGACTTAGGGTAATTTTTATAGAGGTTTTCTGCCTCACGGTCCAGGTGGTTAAGCCAAAACCCACGGGTCCAGTCGAGTCAGAGACTTGACCTAACTCGACAACCTACTGGAATTACGTTGTAGCGGCGAGGGCAACACACAAGACTAGTTCTTGTGTTACCCGCTCGGAGGCACTGTGAGTGCACACCGAGCTCGCCTACTCGCACTTCCAATAAGCCCTTGATTGCTTGGTTGGAGTGCCCTTCGCGGCAGTCTAAAATCAGACTCCGTCTGGTATCCCATTTAGTCTGGAGTCTCCCGGGCCAATCCGGCATGGGTGGCCCTACCGGCGCAGCCCCAAAGATTATCGACCCACGTAAGCCCCCACACGACGACAACGTAGGTATACAGTTGTGGGGGGCCCAGATCACTATCTGATTCAATCTTGAGAATATTATTTATCTGCTATTATAAAGCCTAAACTCAATATAAGTGTATTTTTATTTTTAACATACTGAACAATAATTTATTATGCTTACAATAATTATTGATTATGAATTAATTTAATACGATTATATTATTAGATTGTTATTACTAGATTTTGGTTTTTTTAATATCAATGTGTTATGAAGTAAAACAAAGCCTCATAAACCCATTTTCACACTATTCCCACACATTCATCGTTTGTTATTGGTAATAAATCAAGAGTAATGTGACAGTTAGGGCAACCGTGTTCACATGAAACACGATTTCTATCCCAAGATGGTATAAGTGCCACGATGGTGTCAGGTTACATACCATAGATTTATAACCAACCTGTACCTTTCGCTTGAGACCTTTTTAGTTCGATTGAGGTTTAAAAGACCGATGCCTTATTTTTGACACACTACATGAATTGGGTATTTTTACGAGACTTCTCCCTCACATGCTCATCGCTGCAACTTCTGTACGCGAGAATTAACAACAGTATACTATAAACACGAAGTACGATACTTGAGATGTCCTAGAAAAAGAAATGGAGTATTATCGAAGAATGAAGTCTCCTGATATTTGAAATCTCAATTCAGAATATTTGCTCAATCGAAACGAAATGTTGAATACACATTTGTAGCGATGTATGGAAACCTAATTTAATAATACGGAACAACTCCTGTCATTTCTTGAAAGCGTAATATGACCTTAAGAGCCGTTAAAGTTGAGTGAGATACACTTGTAAATAAAAGAATAACAGGTTTTTGGAAGAATAAAAAATACCCGTTAAACGACAATAGTATTGCATTTTCACAGTTCGATAACATAAAGAAGTAACAATTAATCAAAATAATGTTTGTTTTCATTTCATTCTGTAGTGGTAGATATATAATACGTATATATCCTTACCAAGTTCTGCAATATTCAAGTTGCTCAAAACAACATCTTTGATAGCGATCAGTCAATATGTAAAACTGTAATGTCATTAACTATAAATGAAATGTAAAACAGAGTATGGCTCATTCTCCGCGCGGTCCTTCAGTACCTCATACCCGCATATATTGATACCAATAAAATATGACATGAACATTCTCCGCACTCTTTTAGGTTTAATAAATAGGCATGTTTCACAATTTGCGTCCAGCCGACGTGTTATTTATTGCGACAAATATTGTTCGTTAATGTCCTATTAATTGCGACCCCCAACTCAAAATATTACACGAATGCACAAGCAATATACGTAAAAATATGACATGAAAGCAGCGGGATTCGAATGTAAAACGTATATTGTTATGATTAATAATTATTGTACTTTATCGCTGTACCGTTGTGCTTTTATTGTAAATTGTGCAGTTAACATCGTTACATGGGCCGTATTTTCTATGATACTGAATACAAATGGATAAATTTATTGATGAAAGCTGAATGGCATGTGTGAACATTCCACTCTTATACGCAATGTTCAAATTCAATATGTATTACTAATATTTAAAATAGTGAAATTTGTTTAGGTAATTACGAAGTTACTGATATCACTAAGTACCCATTTATAATGAAACATGACCTAACCACACTTTACAAGATTACTACACCACCCAATGATTATTTAATTAAGAATACCTTGGACACTAAGTCCACTGATGCATGTAAGTGTCCCAAATTATGCAAATAATTAATTTTGAAAATAAACATAACCTATTTGTAATCATCGTCATCAACATCAGCCTATCGCAGTCCACCGCTGGACATAGGCCTCTTCAATTGCCCACCACTTAGTGCGATCCTCGGCTTCTCGCTGCCAGCTCCTGCCAGCCGTCTTGCGCAAATCATCACTCAGCCTATTTGTATATTACCTAATTGTATAAAACTTCATTTATTTCAAAAATTCGGCAAAAAGTATTGAAATTATGTGTTAAAAGATAAATTAATATAATATACGTAAGCGTTATTTCTAAAACAAATCTTAGCACTAGTTTTGAGAATCAATGTATATCGGTATGTCGCAGAAAGTCGTGTTTGAATCCGCAACTTTTAAATGTTAATTTTGATATCCTTGTTAACATTAATGAAGATTTAATATGTTTAAATGGATAAAAATTTTTTTAAGGATTTTACCAACGAACATAAAAGTTTTTCTAAAATGTTAAGCTATTTTGCAATGTATCCTAGGCTCTCATCAAATAAGTGACTGTAAATTGTGAAAACAAAATTAGAAGTTGTACGCATCTACGTATTATGATTACCTGTTTACGTTGTAGACAAGAGCATAAAAATATGAACACGGCAAAAATAATTTTGTTTCGAAAATAAAATTCAGTTCCTGCCTTGAAATTACAAGTTTTCTCTAAAGTTTTATAAGACAACAAGAACACTTTCATTTTCACAAAATCTTTCTGAAAGGGTTACCCTTTTCTTTTAAACTTGTTAAAACATCAACTCTCTGTTCCCTTTGCAATATCTAAATTCAATTCACAAAAGTGCTAAGACCGGAAACATCTAGTACATTTTGAAAATTCTTTTTTTGGAATCGTATAACTAGATTAAGTTTTTGATAACTTAACGAATGAAAGATTTTACTAATATTATGAAGCATATTTCTGGTAAATGAAAAATTGACATAGGACATAGGCCTCTCCAAATTCATGCCACTTAGTTGGATCTATGGCTTCTCGCATCCAGCTCCTACAAGCCGTCCTGCGCAAATCATTGCTCCTCCTGGCCTGTGGACGTCCTACACTACGTTTGCCGATCCAGGTTAATCTTTTGAAATTTTAAGTAAGCATATAGTCCTTGGAATATTTATTTATCCGGTTTTGAAAAAGTACTTTGGTTTAGTCAACAAAAAATATTTATGGTCTTAGAACCAGA
This sequence comes from Hyphantria cunea, assembly GCA_003709505.1. NCBI lineage: Eukaryota > Metazoa > Arthropoda > Insecta > Lepidoptera > Erebidae > Hyphantria > Hyphantria cunea. The sequence goes on from PKRV01001977.1 coordinate 204,362, forward strand.
TGCTGTCTTGAACACTTTAACGTGTGTCCGCCAGGAATACAGATCATGTATAAAATATGAGCAAGGAATTTCCCATCTAGATTTTCATGGACTGATTTCTGAAGGGACTCCATCAAATCTGAACGCATGAATATCTTTATTGCAGACACAGTTTTTCTTTCCCTAAATTCGAAGATTTGTCTGATTCAATGATGCGCTCGACGGACAAGCGATATCGCTCTAGGCACGCCGCAACTCCTATAATCCACACTATTTACTTGCGAATTGAGAAAAGGCGGGCCAGAAACAAATTTTCGCGGGTCCTAACGACCTCCGACCGTCATTTAATCAGACTCAAGTGTTGATGCGATAGCCGCAACCAACGTTTTTCAACGTATCGAAATCTATCATGAAATAACTATTAGTTGTCTCCCTCTAACACTTGAGGGATTGTACTGGGAGTGTGATGGCACTATAGGGTCGGCCATTTTAATCTAAAGACAGGAAATAACGAGTTCCGAGCGGCTCGCTCCGAACGGATCTGGATTTTTCCGGATTCAGCCGGTTTACTGAACTCCAGTTAATGTAGACTGGGGCTGAAGCGATATTCTGCGTCGAGAGGCAATGTAGTATTATTTAAGCTTTTGTTGTGGAAAAGTGCTTAATTGTGATGGTCGGCAGATTCTTTGTTTAGTTGTTTGTTCGTTAAGGCCGTGATCACGTTTGCTCTGTATTTATGCGAGTATTGATTGTAAAGTACAAACGTAACAACTAAAAGAATACTTAAGTTCGTTCCGATTTCAACTTTAGTTGTAGTAACAGTTAAAGAAATTACGGATTATTAATAAAAGTTGAGAATTAGTATATTGTTACTATTTATTTCCTTTAAGATATTTTTTCAAAAGACTGCTAAAATAAAAAATAGACATAAAAATTTACTTGTTTGTACCAAATTGTAGGTAGGTTTTAATTTGTTATTCTTTAATACCGAAATATTAGAGTGATATATTCCATAGCCTAACCCAACTGGTGTAAACGAAAAGCGCTAAATTGCACACTTTAATTGGCAACTTCCTCTCTCTTTCTATAATTGTAAATTTGATGTGATCTTTGCTGAATTTTATCATCATATACATTCATATTTGGAATTTCTTTGAGTTCATGTCTTCATATTGCCTTTATAAAACGAAAATTATAGTAAAAACTATTGAACATTTCATCAAAGTGTTTCTGTATATTTTAAGCGACTAAGCAGAAAGGTAGCATGGTTCACATGGCTTCAACTCACGAACCGCTAACAATTAAATATTAAAATGAGCACCGAATGAGTTTTAATTAAAGGCCATTGGACCAAAGTTGTTGTGGGGATACAACGAGGGCCTGAAAATATTCACTTATTTAAGCTTAAGTTGAAAAGTTGCAGAGCTGTTTTTGTTTGATAAGATAATTTATTTTGAGTTAACATTTTATAGCCATTCAAGTGTATGTCAAACTTTTTAAGTTATCTAGTTAATAGCTAGCAAGCTAAGGAGATTTTTGTTTCATTTTTTAAGTGAAAACTTCTTTAGCCGCGTTAAGCACCTTTTGGTAGGAGAAAATTTTATGAGTTCGCGTCATCAACATGCTGATGTTTATGTTGATAATTTTAACTCCAGCATTATGACATTTCTAATTCTACATATAAATTTTACAAATAACTTTCTCAGTATAACTGAGATCTTTATTTGTAAATTTTATGTTTTTACTTCTATCGGCAGTCCTTATGACTGACATTTTTTTACTAAGACGTGCTAGTCTCAAAAACTACCAAATTTAAAAATCATCAATTTAGAAATAGCAGTGTGTAGCAGCAGTGAGCTATATCCGTATGGTGAGGGATTCAGAGTACAAAGTGTCACAAACCCTATTCATCTTTTGGGTGTCGTAAGAAGCCAGTAAATCGTGGGAAAGACACGCTTCGGACGAACGGGCTAGTTCGACCGGAGTGATAACACGACCTCATAGAAAACCGGCGTAAGGGCTACCTTACGCCGGTTTTCTATGAGGCCGTGTAAAACTCAGTAAAACACAGCGCAAGTGCTAACTTGCGCTGTGTTTTACTGAGTGAATGAAGATACCGGAGACCCACATACCTTAATCTACCTCCCTCAATCCACCTCTTCATCCCCCGTCTTATCCCCCATAGGCCCCCAAAGCAACAGTCGCTTATCAGCAGGCGACGCGTATGCTCGTTTTACCCTATTCCATGAGAAAATACGAGCAGACGTATCGCCTAATGATAAGTGTTTACCACCACTCATGGACACCCGCAACACCAGAAGGGGGGGGGGGGAAACTTTGGGGTGCGTTTGTCCCTATTCCAATAATATGAAACAAAAAGGCCAAATTTATTCGGTCATCTTTGAATATAGTTCTAGATTTTGTTTAGCTCAGACGCAGCTGCCTTAATCCTGAGTGATATAGAACGTCTATCAACAACCCATAATGTCCCACAGCTGGGCTCGGGTCTCCTCTCAGGAGAGGGTTAAGGCCATACGTCCCCACGCTGGTCAAGTGCGGGTTGGGGACTGGCAAGACAACGTTGTGGCTACGTAATCTTACCGTTGGATGTTTTTAAGCCGCCCGAAGGCCTCCAACTAAGCTTCACGACTGTTATCCTATGATAACAACCTAGACCGACTGCTTAACGTGACCTCCGAATCACGGAAACGCTCAGGTAACATGCCATCAGCGGTCACCCATCCAGGTAATGACCGCGCCGTCGTTGCTTGCCCTCGCTGATTGTTTCTAATCACTGAGTGCAACTTGGCTATGAGCGCCTCTGCAACTTGGCTATGAGAGCCTAAGTAATCCTAATAAATAAGAAGTGGGCGGGACCGCTGGTAACAACTAGTATATTTTACTAAGAAAGTGGCTCATAGTGTAAGTTTAATTTTAATGTAGTTAATTAAGTGCTAAGTACAAGTTTTATATGTAAATTGTTGTCATCATTTTTTTCTTTCAAGTGGTGTAATCTATATATATAATTGAAAGTCGTATTAGTTACACTATTTATAACTCAAGAACGGTTGAATAGATTTGGCCGAAACATCGTGAGGAGGTTGTTTAGGACCAGGAGACGGACATAAGATACTTTTTACATACCTGTTTTTTTTTACTTTGCGCCGCGTTAACCGCTGTTCTTATTGTACCGCGGGTAACACCACCATAGTGAAGGAACACTCCCCTTTTTCTTATATATTTTTTACTAATTTCCTTTTATCGAAATTTTAATAGTAGGGCCTAAGATATAAGAAGTACTGGGTAGCTCTAAATTTAATGTTGACCATTAAATACACTCATGTCGACCCTTGAGGTTGATAGAAAGTGCGATTATGGTTTAATAATTCCATTAACTCTGCATAAGGATCTGGCTGTTAGTTACACACTTTTGCACCAAATGGATTGTCTTAAACATCATTGATGACTTACTTGGAGGAATTATTACTAAAACTTGTAAAATCTTTCATATATAAATTAACTTCTTGCGTAAAACAAATATTGGTCTTTATTTTTCTATAGTATAACGGAGCTAGTGAGCAGATAAGTTATTCAGGAAATTTTCCTCAAGAATGGATATGATATTACCTAAAAAGAAGCACAGGTGCGTTAACCAGTCCATTCCTCCCTTAAACCAGGTGGAGAGTCGCTTGGGCCCACGTTACTTCACTTTCAACGAAAAATCTGCGTAACGCACTGGACGTGTAAATTTTTTTTTTTGTCAGAGGATTTCTTCTGGAAAGCTATGGCATCATTCCAACGCACTGACTTATCGAGTCGTCCAATTATGCCTAAGCATGACTCGTACGCAACAATAAGATCATTCTAAGATATAATAGAATATATAGTATATAATAATTATTTGGCTTCTATGTACATGACAGTCAAATGTTTAGACAACGCTTAGGTAGTCTTTACACTACATACGTCACCAAATAAAAACCATAACACTGCAAAATAAAAGTCCCATTATGTTTTTAATCAAGAATCTTAGTGTGTCTCCCACTTACTCGTTAGGCCTTATGCAGTCGTCGCTTAATCACTGCACTCGATGTTTTTGTACTACTACATACCAAGATGTTCGGTTTGAACATTCTTATTGAAAGTCATTATAATCTGAGCTTCCTTGAGATTTACAAAAGTCTTTATCTCCTCATTAAGAAAAAGAGAGAAAGCATCTTGACTGCCTCGGTGGCGCAGTGGTGGCATATGCGATTGCTATGCTGAGGTCTCGGATGCGATTCCCGGGTTAAATTAAATGTTTTTATGATTTGCAAATATTCGTTTCAGAGTTTGGGTGTTTTCTATGTATAATATGTACGTATTTACGAAAAAAAATGTATTTACGTCAGTTGTCTAAAACCCATAATACAAGCTTTGCTTAGTTTGGGACTATATATTGTGTTAGATGTTCGAAATATTTATTTATCTATTTTTATGGTATAAGGGGCTAACGATCTGACATCACCTGGTAGTTAGCAGGCCTTTCAGCCCTACTTACCCCCAAATTAGGAAGTAAAGTCAGAGAGAGAGGAAGAGAAAGAGAAAGTGGGAGGGGGGAGAGAGAGAAAGAGACATTTCGAATTCCAGCAGCCTTATTCACTTAACAAAACCAACGAAAAAATGGGTCATTAACACTGGTTTCTGTGACCGGTCAAGATCCTTTTATGGCGAAGTACGAAGCATAGCCGTCTTATCAATTAAAAAGGTATCGTTCAAAATAGGATTATTAACTCAGCAACATACGCGGATAAATAAATAATTTTAGAGAATTAAACAAAACAAATAATAAAAGAGCTCACACCAAATTGTCCGGAGGCCCCGGGCCGCTGATGCCTCAACATCGAGCGGTTCACTCAGACCAAGTGATGACAATTAGCAGACGATGACAAACAGATAGCCTGCATGTTTACAACACGTTATTGGGGACGATTCGTGTGAATTTATTACAAAGTTCTTTATGTTACATTTAATGGTAAACACAAATATACGGTTTTATTGTTATTATCTGTGTGGTGACGAGTTAAGAATATGAATTCTATTCTTCCCAGGGGTATCGTAAGAGCAGACTAAGGGAGTAAAGAACGCTCTGGCTCTGTCTGCAACAGCATTGCGAAGAGAAGATAAACTTGAGTAAAACCCCATACAAATCTGTCTGGCCGGCGCCGCAGCGTGGTATCATCATCGTCATCAGCCTATCGCAGTCCACTGCTGAACATAGGCCTCTCCAATTTCACGCCACTTGGTTCGGTTTTCAGCTTCTCGTATCCAGCTCCTGCCAGCTGCTCTGCGGCGTGGTACGGTAGGCCAAAACTTTTCTCTGAGAACTATGTCCAACAATGTATAGTTGTGGGCTGTTTGTGATAATGATGATAAGAAAACACAAAATGTACACTAACAATAAATGCCAACACCCTATAGTTACAAGCCCGCCTGGCTAGCAATTAGTAGGCCGAAATTACTATTTTATCTCTATACCATAAAAAATTTTCACACAACAACAGTTCAGAAATCCATCAAAGTGTCATCAGAGACTTGTCGACGACACGTGTACACAACGCCATATTCGGAAAAAAACTTTTAAATAGCTGCCAGCAAAGTTCGGTAAAGTTATACCCGAGTTTGTATAAAGTTAAGAATTGTTTGGTATCAGAAATAGAAGAGGCAATAAATCGATTATACATTTTATTACACAATTTATAAGATGTCTGTGTAAATTCTATGGAGTTTGATTATTCTTCAAACTTCTTTCAGTTCAAGAATCGTCCTCTTTCTATTGAAAGGTTCATCGATAAATTTGATAGCGTATTCGATACTTTATATACCCAATTATGATCCTAACGCGTAGGTTTAGGTCGTTTAATAGATTTTTTTCACTATGATAACGACAAGGCTACAGATGATAATTTAAAGAATTAAAATTTTAAAATAGATATAAAAATATATACCTACAAATGTATATAGGCGCAACAGACCGCCCTCTGTGCAGGGGATGCATGGAGGCAGAAGAAACACCGCAGCACGTTCTCATAGAATATAGAAGTGTGGCAGATAAACGGGAGGACATTCTTCAATCAACGTCACTCCTGGAAGCATGCAGTGACCTGGAAAGGCTGCTGAACTTCTGGGATGGTCAGAGTAAGAAGATGACGAACTCACTTACAATGGCCCAATCAAGAGCCTAAGTGCGGAAATGGCTCAGTAAAATAAACAAACAATCAAAAGATAAAACCGTCTAGTTGTACTCTAATTATGTTTGTTTTCATTAAAAAGTTATATGTTAAATTGTCGTAGGTTTAGGCCTCTGCTTTTTAACAATACTAAATATCTAAATAACTGTGTTTAAAACTATAATTTAAGTACTATTTTTAAACCTTACATCTTTGCAACACGAAACCTGAAGACTTTACAGCTTAAAAATTCGCGTCAGAACATCTACTGTTAAAAATCACGTTTAGATGTTTTAACTTTGTAAGTAAGCGGCGTGATTCCAAGACGTTGTCGCCGTATTCATAAGCGCAGCAGTGGGGGGAAAAATGGTAGTCTCGTCTCGTCCATAAAATGCACGTGCGGCCGCATCGTCGCCTTGGCGCAACTTTCATATAACGCAAGTTTTTCCTTCAACCTAAGGATCCTTAGATGCATACGCCGTGCGGTGAGCGATTTGGACACTACAGTCGTTAAAATATAGCTTAATCTCACTAACACACGATACCAATTAAACAACAAGTGATTTTATACATAGTATTCTTTACGTAAAAGGTTCATCACAAATAAAGTGCCATATATGCCAAATTTTATTAAAATTTGACGTGGATACACTTTGATTCTCGACGAAGGACATAAGCTACATTTTACTCTTATAACTGGCATACACGACTACGAAACCGTAGGCAAAAGCTTGTACTTTATAAATTTATCCTCTACGAATAGTTTCGCGCAGTTTCTCTTACGATCATAGAACTTGATACGCTCCTTAGAATCGTGTATCAAAATTTTATAACTGAATTGTTCCGCAAACATTTCATAATAAGAATCATGAAAATTGAAGGAATGTTCTAGAGATTACTAAATTAACAAAAAATATTTTTCTATATTATTATAAGATCGGTGGTTCTGTCCTTACCGCGAGTGCCCCTCGAGTGCCCCTCGAGTATCACATGTGTTGTGACAATTTGTATCCACTACAATATACGAAACATTAGCCAAGGAAATTTGTCACCGCGCTGATGTATTCTAATGTTTTATTTGTTTTTCACATTAAGTCATAAAACCACAACCAACAAGCTCTTTTAATTACGTGCCTTATATATATAATAAGTATATTTATTAGTATAGCTTTGTGTTTAATACTATCAATCTGCTATTACATATTTTAATAATAAATTGTTCATGTCCTTTGTATAGTTTACTTACTTATTCACACAAATACATGACTAAACTTGTCCTATTGAAGAAATATATCAACAGTCTTACTCACCAGTTTTTAGCAAACCTGCTTACTTTTCAAATTCTTACCTGAAAAAAAGAAGTTTAGTTTTAAACAATAACCGATTCACTACAATATTATAATTTTCACATAGTACACGAAAGGAAAATTTTAAGCACCTGCCTAAATATTTATCTCCAAAAAAATACTAAAACAAAATCAATTCCTGAAAAAAATAACTAAGGTATAACAAAACTTTAAGCAAACAAGGGTTTACCAAAATCCTCAAATGCTCTAAGTAACCCTGCGTCCGCTGGCGATAAAAAGGTCCCGGGTTAAAAAGTATAACAGCGCAGTCTGGGACCCCGCCACTCAAAGTCTGTTTAGAATGGAAACAGCGAAATGGTGCAGATTCAACCCTTTTCCAGCTAAAAAGATTGGATTGTATTTTCCAGACGCTAACGTTTATGTGTAAGACAATGCTCTTCGTACGACTTTTAAACGAGATAGCTTAGTTACTTTGCAGTAATAATGGTAATGTAATTTTACAGTTTGTTTATACCTGTTTTAAAAGAAATAACAAAAATATCACAATCCTTAAATTATATACAGTAAGGTTTAACAAGAATTAAATTGAAAAATAATATGTGAAGTGAAATAAAAACTTTGTTATTTAATTCTAGACAAACTTTCAAAACTTGCCGTTCAATTTCAATTTTCTATCATTTTTTTCTTAAGTTACATTACCGTATCGAAATAAAATGACTCAACAAGCAAGAATGCGTTGTACATTTTTAAATGTGAAATCTTATCAACAATGGGATCGTGGCATTAACAGTACATAATTTGGAGTAAAGCCGACAGCGTGTCTAATATGTGACAGTATCAGGGAGATCGGAGACACAGTAACGCCCAAACCGTGTCGGGATGAACCGGGGAGTCGCGGGCCCCGGGTGGCCGACCGGTCGCGACGGGGGGTTACACAAATTAAATTACGAAAAACGGTCGAATCAATGTCTGCCGTTTACGTTGGGCACCGACACACTCACAAATCCGGAATGTGTAAAGAATTAAATTGTTGCAAATCCCGTCGCTTACAAACGCGCTGGCTTTGGCATTTTACGTATTTTTTGTTTAAAATTAATTGTTTTAGATTCGTATAGAATGAGAAGTTTTTTATATCACAAATGAGACTAATGAAACAAGCTACGTTTGTTTATAAAATCGAAAGATATTACTCAACCAGTGATATTTCTAACTTAAAAAAGGAGGAATTTAATTATTTTGTTTGTTTTTGTATTTCCTGATATCATTGTTGTGATTAGTTCTAGAGGAGTTAAGAGGTAACCACACTGAGGTCAGTGATATTTTTCGAATATTTAATTCGAAATGAATATATTTTTTATAAGAAAAGTTAAAATAAATCACTAGATTTAGGATTCTGAGATATTAACAAACATTAGATTCTACAATAAAATCTTCACTTTTTTTACAGAGGAAATAATTCGACGATAACATAAGATTTAAAGAAATTTCAAATAAATGAACAGACGCAAGTGATTGATGATTTCTTTTAAATACACCCAAACAGCGTAACAATAAGACTCAAAATCCACCATCGCCAATGAACAAAGACAAACTAATGTATCGTCCTATGCTCACACTTTAACAACTTAATCACAGAATCATAAACATGATCACAAGGAAATAACCCATCGCTTTGCCGTATGCGAAATTTCCACTCGAGTCGCGCGGGGGCCCCATCCAATCTTACAAGGCTGTATAAAATATAGGGTGCAAGCGCCCCGGGCCGTGGTATAAAATAATATCGGATATGAAGGGAAAATGGCTGATAAAGCTGCGATCGGTTGATGGTATCGAGACTGACGATATAGTCGGGGAGAGTGGGGCAATATTTTCTATTTTAAAAGTGCATAGGAAATTTACTTAGTAACTGGGTTAACACCCACGCATCTTCATTAGAACGTCTGTTGTCGTCTGTTTATTGCTACATTTTTTATCAATACTCGGTTCCTATTGGTCTTAAGATATATATACCTTCCTCGATAAGTGGTTTATTCAATAATAAAATACTGACACATAGTGCCGTAATTAAAGGCAATGATTACTCGGTTTCATATTTTAAGATGATAATTAATAGTTATTTCGTGTAACCTATTCCGAGTTAGTAAACATTTTAACAGAAAAATCCACTATTTGAAAGCAATAGATAGTATATAACTTAAGTTTAAAACGGTTTTATTATGTAAGGAGAGAATTTATCTATCGAATAACTTTTTCCTAATACGTATTAAAATTTACGTAGTGCTAAAACAATTAGGTAGGACCTCATGTTCTGACTCATTTGACGCTCATTTCGAGCTCTTGAGTTATGAAGCAAATTCTATAATAGTTTGTCATCCACGCAATCGTACGTGAATGTTTAATTTTTTTTTCTTTCTAGTGAACAATAAGAAAAAGAGGAAGTAAATCTTTACATATCTAAAGAACTTTTGCGTTGCGGTCATAGTTCCTATTCAATTTTAGTCAGTATACGGTAACACAATTATTTTACACGAAACTTAGTTCTTGCTGGTATTTCACAAAGCAGTCTAAATTAAAATTATTTGCTCATCGATTAAACTAAATTTTCAGCCATTGGTAATAGACATACAACAGTTTTTTCAGAATTTTCCCAGCTCGAGAAACACTTTTCAAACGTATTATATTTCTGTAATAAATTCAGCGCCGAGTTTTAACCACGCGTCTAAACTTGCACGTTAAATTTGCTATAAGTTGAGAGTAAGTAAAAAAGGCTCTTAAACTCTGTAAATTTGAACTCAGTAAACAAGCACAAAATATTTTCAAGAAAGCTGTTTAACAGTAAAATACAAATTGTTAATAGTGATTTGGCTCCCGGCCTAAAGCACTGTTACGTATGAGTAAGTTTTGTTCAAAACAAGGGGCGACGCCGCACGTCGAGCTATATCGCGAGGAGCACATTCACTATATGCCCCATTTATTTCGTTAAGATACAATAATTTTGCTTTCCTTTCTTATCTTTTGTCTGGAGCGATACTTTTGCTAGTACTTTTCATTGCAGAAAAACTATTAGTGGCTTGGAAAAAATTGGTCTTCCTGTCTTTTATACGAGAAGATGAACAATAATTTTCTATTTTTCAGCCGCAGTTTTACTTGCACTAGAGCAATTGGTTCTATTAATTTCTGTGTTGACACTGTGTTTAAAATGTTTCGAAAAAGCTGAAGATAGAGTATTTCAACTCATAAAACACACACAAATTCAGATTGATTTTAAAATTGTTCCACGTTCCACGGTTAGAAAGTACAAAAAATCGTGCTATATGTCAAAAAAACGTAATAAATGTTTATTATAGCACTCATACCAAAGTAAACAGTTATTAAAAGCAATATCCAATATCCCAATTGCGTTGGATTTACATAATGACGCAATACCTACAAAATGGGAATTTAATTTGTGTCGTTGATAGTATTTAGATATTCATTTGGAATTTAAACTACATCATTATCTGGGTACAGAAATTACGTCAACCCATGCGAATTGAGCAAGAAAACGTATGATTGTTTGAAATGTAGTTATTATACAATAAAATGCAACTATTTTTATTGTGTAGTAAAAAAGATCTATACTACAATTGACATCTGATATATGCAATTGACATTTTGTTGTTACTAAGACACGATGCTTTAAAAGATACAACGATGTATGCGTTGCGTTATGGTGATATTTTTGATTTTGAGCCTTCCTTTTTTAATAAAAGTGGGCGTGAAGAGGGGTTCCTTGAGTTCCAATTACGCAAGTTAAATAACCTTGGTTTTCTGTGAGGCCGTAGTATAACTACAGTCGAACTGACCAATTGATAACGTAGCATGACTGCGCTATGTTAGGAGTAATTAAGTCTGTCAATAGTTGTTAGTGAATATTGTTAACGTATTATAACACAGAATTGTTTGATTCTCTCTTGCATTTTGAGAGCTCTGGTACCCATAACACAAGTTAAATCTTATCATCGGTGCCAGAGTTCAACTACACTTGTATCCTGAACATTTATTGTTTTATTTTTGTGCGTATAAGTTGAAGTTTTTGTTTTCTGGTTTTAAATAAATTATGTATTATTATTTTTTAGAAATTTTGTTTGTTCGTCTGTACGTTTGTGCACTTTAATCTCAGAAGTGGCTAAACCGATTTCAAAGCGATTTTCTCAATGCCTTGCGGTTTGCTCCAATTAACATTTCAAACTGTTTATTAATAAAACAGTTATATCAATTTCAAGAATCATCGCGATAAGCGACCTTAATGCGGACGGAATCGCAGGCAAAAGCTAGTTTATACATTTTATTTTACGTTTAAATAAGTAAAACAGCTTAACTTGTCGCTAACTATCCAAAAGAAAACATAAATATCCAAGAAACGTTCTCAAATACGATACTATTAATAGACGTAAGGGGTGGAAATGTGAACTTTCTACGACGATCCCCTACGCAATTTGGCGTGAAGTTGGCTATGGTGGCTCGTGGACATTTATGGCCCGGCCTGCTTTATTGGACCATATATTCCGGGCCCCGGCCCCTCGATTTTACACCATATATAAAAAACATGTGTGATATTGGTTTAGTACCTTTTACCAGCCAACGATATTTTTTAATATATTTTTGTGTTCAGGAAACGAAAAATATTGTTTTTGATGTCATGTTTCAGCTATGTTATGGTAACATTCTATGTTCGTCGTAACATAAATACTCTTATTAATAACCTTATGAAAAACTCTAGGAACTGAAGCATGCATGTACCGATTGATGAATGTGGACCCAGCAAAAGTGTTGTTCAGAACCGCAGTAAGTGTACATTAATGGTTTCTGCCAACACCTCTAGCAAGTAGGCTGGACATTAATATTTTGACTTATCATAGGCCAAAAGTTTACATATATGATAAGATGACGGTTTTGGTCTATGAAACAAAACATTCAAAGCGATCGAAAATCGACAAGCGTGCATCTATAGTTTTATAAATTACATCATTATCATCAGCCTATCGCAGTCTTTCGCAGTCATCATAATTTATTAAAATAGCATTTATCATAATTACATGATTCTAATTATGATGATGCCCAATGATGCAAAAGCATTACTAGACCACCATGGTTAGTGGACCACACTGCATTATTGCATTGTCTGCATTCACAATGAGTTTGGTGACCAGCACTCTCGGATTCTACTTTCGGATGCTTTCCATCAGTCATTTTGGCAGGGTCATACATAAAAAAATTTCATCATTTTTATTAATCACAATAAAAATTACCTAAACTTTCTGTATTTGTTAAAATAAACAGATATATTATACCTTTATACTTATTGTTCAGCATAATTTATATAAGTGTGTTGTGAAGTAAATTAAAAAATAAATAAAAAACTAGCAACCCACCCCAGCTTCGCACGAGTTCTTTACGGAAAATATAATATAGCCTGTGTTGCTATGAGAAAATGTGTGACTATAATTTTACTGATATTTTCAACAAATATAATTATATTTTAGCCAATGTACTCAAAAATTTAACAAATTATATACGAAAACTTTATTTAAAAATCACTCTATGTATTGGTAATAACTGCATAACAATCCGAGCAGTAGCTTTTAAGTTTATCGCGAACAAACAGACGGACGCGGCAAAGAACTTTGTTTTATAATATGTAGAGATAAATATACGCTCGTTCCGTGTCATGTGTTCATTATGTAATTTATAATAAAAAAGTTGTATACAAAATATACATTGAATCAAATATTTGAGATCCTCTTTAAATCTTAAAAGCACATCAAAACTTCCTTGCGGTCTCATAACAAAATATTAATCCATCCAAAAACCCTTTACCAAAAATAGTGTCGGGTCAAGTAGGCGATAGAAAATAGGCTATTTTGTAGAATATAGGTTTATAGGCAATGTTATGTGATTTATACACAGTTGGCCCGGGTTATTTAAACCGTAAATGGTGTTCTCTAGTGCGTGTACTTTTATTACAAATAAAACTCTTGAGGATAATTCACTTTTTTACTGTAAGGGGTTTGTTAGTTTAGTCTTAGAAGTTCTAAGTAACTTCACACGTCTTACATCACATGAACACATTTTAAATCGTGCGTTTACAAGTGCGTTACCAGCCTTTTAAGATAGGGTAAGCTCTTTTCTTGGAGGTTTAAAGGTCGTATCGGTCTGGGAATACCGCAGGCGACAGTGCATTCCACAGTTTTGTTGTGCGTGGCAGAAAGTTTCTGGAGAAGTACACAGTTGAGGACTGCCAACCATCTAGATGATGCGGATGAAACTCCTGTCGCGAGAGACGATGGCGGGAAGAGGCGTTAGGAATTAGTCTAAACAACTCCTTGGAGCACTACCTTACATATTTCCAAACTACGATGTAACAGATAGACACACAAACTTAACGTTATTTTTATCCGATTGCGAAAGTAGGAGGGTTATGTTTTTCGAGTGTATGTAAGCATGTGTGTATATGGCACGCCTAAAGTCTAAATGGCTTGTCGTATTATATGTGAGTGGAGTCAATACATTCGTGTTAGTCGACTGAGAGATTGTGAGACTGAATAAATAAGTAAATAGCTGGATAAATCAAAGAAATAAAAAAAAATACTGAATTTAATAAAGACGACAGATATTGACTCGGTCGGGGTTTTATTTTAATAATAAGTTTACTTAATACATCAGAGGTTTACAATGTCATTTCTCATTTTAATCTCGGTTTAATACAATATATATATATATATATATATATATACTTTATATACATAATTGTTATATGATTTTCTTAGTCATCGTATCATAAACGCGATATTATAATACATCTATTTTTATAGGGAAAAACTCAAATATCAGACGTAAGTGAGTATCTAAACAATTTTTCTATTTCACCCGTTACTGAATATTAACACACACGCAATATCATCGTCAACCAACTAAAGTACTCAATAAAAAATCATGTACATATTATGGCAATATCATTATAATATTTTCGATTACCTAAGACTTTGTGAAAATGTGTCTCAAAAACTTTGACTTTGAGAATCAGGTTAAACAGAGCTGAAACAAGAGAGCTTGTTCGAATGTTAAGTGTACAAAAATTCAGGAAATTATCCGCAAAAGTATCGATGCGGTACGTGTCGGTTTCGTGACGAAAATTTAAACTATTATGTTGTGCCACAGAGTAGGTACAAAAGTGTATATGTGCTTTTATTTTCGGAACAGGTTTTGAGTTGTTTCTAAAGTCCATTTTTGTAGAACCTTGTTAATATAGAGTTTTCAAATAATTACATATCATAACCCACTGCTATTGAAACTTTGGATAAACTACAAAAATATCTACTAGCGACTGCCTCTGTGGCGCCGTGGTAGCGAATGCGACTGCTGTGCAAGAGGTCTCGGGTTCGATTCCCGGGTCGGATCAAATGTTTGTATGATCTGCAAATATTTGTTTCGGAGTTTGGGTGTTTTCTATGTATGATATGTATGTATTTACAAAAAAGAAAGTATATAAGTATTATATCAGTTGTCTAGTACCCATAATACAAGCTCTGCTTAGTTTGGGACTAGATGGCGTTGTGTGTTAGATGTCGGAAATATTTATTATTTATTATTATTATTATCTCTTTGAAGTTACCTTAAACCTACTTATTTGAGTGCCATGTTAAACTTAGACATAAAACACTGCTGCAATAATGTTAAAATATATTTTGAAATCATACTCGGTGCATAACCGCTGCTTCGGTGGCGCTGTGGTACCGTATGAGACTCATCTCGGGTTTGATACCCGAATCCGATCAAATGTTTGTATGATCTAAAAATATTTGTTCCGGAGTTTGATTGTTTTCTATATAATATACATATTAACAAAAAAAAAATACGGTATTTATATTCGTTGTCTGGTACCCATAACACACGTCTACTTAGTTGTTGTGTGTTAGATGTCCGAAAAAATATTTATTATTATACTTCTTAGTTCAGTTAAAGATGAACTAAAAAGTGTATGATGAAACACTTCATAGAATAAGTGTGAAGCCTTGAGGATCATAAATTTTTTATCAGAATTCAGAATTAATAGACTTAGAGAGTATGGTCTAATGCTGATATCAATGTGTCAATCGTATAGTAACAAAAAAAAGTTACGAAAATAGTATTTGCAAAGTAAACTAGAGCCTTCAATGGAATCAAAGAGATTAACTTACTGTTTTTTCTATACTATGGCATTCTGCCTACCAGAACCGTAAGTGTTCCGAACAAGCGCACCCGAGATACCCGCTACAAGGAACTTTTTAATTACTTCATTCGTTTCTTAACTGCTGTTATGTCTCTGTCGTTTATACGATCACATCGCCCCTGCCCTCTTCCGCACATGGTGGACGATAGACAAACACAGACGGTCGAATGGGTGGTGCTTAGTACGTTGGGGCTTTAATAGCGGTATGAAAGGAAAATATGGTATAGTTGTATGTATATATAAATTTTAATATATTCGTATTATGAACAGGGTGTTGGGATTTCGTGTCTGTTAGTACTGTTTACGAACAGTTTCCGACTTTCGAAAATTTGAGGTTATTTAGTAAAATTTCCTGCAATAATGTAAGTGTAAGCTCCTCGAAGCCTCTCAAGGATTTGGGTGAATCAAAAATGCTCGGAATAAAAACGAATTTCCTTCGTTGCCATCTATACCAACATTATAAAGTATGATTTCTAACTTTGTTTGTATGGTTTTAGGGTAATCTTCGAAAGTACTGATCTGATCCTAAATATTCTTTCACTAATAGAAAGCACCACTATCCAGGAGGTACGAAATATGCTACATTGTATGGTGAATAATCAAAAAATTTTGTTAAAAATAATAGTATTTGTAAATCAAGTCGAAGAAAAGCGGGCAGTTATCGCCTACCGAAGTGGGCTCGGGTCGACTAGTGACAAAAAAACCATCAAAAGGAAATAGAAGATTGATTTAAAACCGCATTTTTTTTCTACCGTTTCGATATCATTAATAAAATCAAAAATTCTTGCTGTTGCATGAGCTGCACTTTTAACGCCAATAAAGTAAACATCTACACTTTGTTAACTATAACTATATCAACGAGATGTGAAAAGTTGAAGTATAGAAAAGATCAGATGGAAGACTGAGATGCAGAGATGGTCAAGCAGATCAGAGTAATGTAAAAGAAAAAAATGTCAGCCAAAAATTGAGATGGAAAAGACCAGAATGAGAAAAATATTGCGCTACCCATTAAATACATTTATAAAAACAGTAAAATATAATAAGGAACTGCTAGATCATGAGATCTTTTAAATATCAAACATAGCCTAAAATTTACTAAAGCACGCTCTACTAACTCTAACTCCTATAGTAAAATATCAAGTAATACTATTGTCAGCAATCCTAAAGTTTAATTCATAGTCGAACTTGCCATAGTCAACAAACATTAATAACAATACAGTAAATTATAGTTTGAACTTGGGTAATCTCCAAAGCTAAAGTCCCAATTTTAATAAAGACGCTAAGTCAGCTGTCAAATGTAATAACCGGGATAAAATAAATGTTGGTTGACCTTAAACTACTGCGCTAGACCCTGAATTAAATATTTAGAACCGTTAACACTATCTTGACAAAAACAATTGCGTTCTTCGTTTGATTATTGTAGCATAAAATATATTATTAAATTCCAGAGTAAGTAGAACAGGGAAGAGAAAAAATTCAAATATACAAATCTTGAGATGAATCAAAAAGCACGATTTAAAGTTTGACAATATATAACAGCACATACATGAAAATAAGCCTTAGATCCTGGATACTGTATGCATTAACAGACCGTTAAAGACGTGAAAGTGTCTCTATAAATACTTTTTTATGTTTGTATGTATGTGTATATTGGAAAGCATAAGTATAATTCAAGAGTGGTGGTCACAAAATCGAAATACAGCATGGTGAATCAGGTTGAGGCGGTTCGTTTGTAATGAAATCATCGTGGTTTTAATACCTTTAGAAGAGTTTTTTTACTTAGTTTGAACACACATTAGCATTAGTTTTCAGGCACACCAAGTTAATAGAGTAGGGCCGTTTGTTTAAGCTGTTTTGCAATGCGTAACTTCTTCTAGTCATATAATAATCTTGGCATAATGATTATTCATGTTATCATACTGACATAACTGTATTAAAATATAATATCCTTTGTTATATAAAATTTAACCTCTCCATTGTCCTCTTTATGAGATAGTATTTCTCCGAGAGCACATACAAAATCAAATCTACATTCTAGTTTTACAATGGCGTCAGGTTGTACAACAATAAGATGGCAATAGCGGTGAGCTTGCGGTTGTTTTGGAAGATTTGCAAAGACGTAGGAACACACACATATAAACACATCTGTTTTATGACGCCACCCGACTGGTGCAACAATATAACATTAGGATTAAGGATGTCACAAACGACGATAATGTAATATAAGGAGCTAAAGCTGTAATATTTTCACACAATAGCCTACTTAAAAATTTGGGTATCTATTTATATTTTTACTAAGAAATAAGGAACGAAACTGACACAGAAAAAAAAAGAAAACATCAAAAAGCTATATTCGGAACATATTAAATTATATAAAATCATAATACGTAGTAGAGCCACATTGATTTGAGCACGGCAGCACGGTTGGGACGGCTCGACCAGGACAGTGCTACTCTCTTACAGAAGACCATTCTAAAATTACAGCATTTCTGCTGTCGTCTTTCGTTATTGAGTGTGAGATCGGAGGCCCAATGATGCTAAATCATCTCAATAGGTTGTCATAAAGTGGGTCACCACGTTGCATTGGAGCATGTCTGGGTATAGTGACCACTACTCTTGAATTCTGCTCATGTTTTTCATCAGATATTGTAGTCACTATGATATACGAAAAAAATAGTGAACCAAAATGATATCTTTTTGATTAGCTAAACTACCTCGCTTAGTGAATATTTACACCAATTTTTAACATCTGCTTATCAAACAACGTAGATAAACTAAACTTGCTAAATTTCCACAATGCTATACTTGCACCTAAAAACAAAATAACTTTACTTAATTAGTATGCAGTGTGAGCGCTTATCTCGGCACAATGCTCTCATACTTGTTAATATTGCACTAGACTCAGATAACATGGTCCGCTCGCCAAGTTTTACCCGTATACTACTTCATGTAATAAAGTAAAAATTTCAGAAATTTAATGTTGTTTTAACTTTTCAAATAACATAAAAGATAGGAGAATAAAATACTGTACGGCTTAAAAATGTATAAAAGCTGTACATAGGTACGTATAGAATGACTTGCCCTGCCTGACTGATTCATTAGCGCAGAGTCTAAACCTCTGGGGTAATCAATTTGAAATTTTTACGGTTGATTTTTATGTTGAAAACACCCACAACAAGTAAAATTATTAAAAAAAACCCGAATGTGTCAATGTCTGTCATCTTTGTTAAATTCATTTTTTATATATAACGGTTCGTCAGAAGGCCGGGTTGTCATTTCCGATTGTTGGTAATTTTCGTCATCTCGGGAATCCATGATGGGTCTACGCCCATCATGGATTCAGGAAATAATTGCACAGTAACTTTGATTTCACAATACTTTATGAGTAAGAACACTTAAATTAGTAATAACACAAAAAAATTACAATAACAACTTCGGTTTATGAGCCAATGGGTTTGCGCGTGAACATAACGTGCGACCGCAGTCAAAAAAGGGATGACGTTCGCCCGCTATGACAGGCACAACTCCATTCGGTGTTACCCGCTCTCGATTACAATGCTATTAATCGAATACAAAACAATTAATGTTTGAAAAATAACGTAATAATTTATCGGCAATTACCAGCTTAATAAAATTAAATTATTATTCTCAAAAAAATAACTGATTAGATTATCAAATAGTATGACGCGCCGTTATATATATAATAATATATAAGCTATATATGTACTTATAATTTTCGTTTAAAAATCTTTACCTAACATATTTTTTTGAGATTACTTTTTGGCGCCAAAAATCCTTAATGTTGTTTTTTTTATTTTGTGTACCCAGTGTCACTTTTACGACTAATACGAGTCTATTGACACATAAAACAACATACATACATACACACAATCGTAAAAAATAACCCACCTTCTTTCGCAGTCGGGTAAAAGAGTATTGTGGTATTTTCACTCATACAGAAGTTTTCCACAAAATTTTCATTTAATCGTATGTGAAGCTGCAAGGAATAGCTTACACTATATTTTTAAAGTGCAGCAAGTATGCGAATATTGACTTAATTTACAATAAGGAATATAGTTATGATTGTTAGAACTTAATGTGTCGTATGGCAGCAGGTGAATAGCTATACTATACTAGATCTCTACATCCCCCGAAGGTTAGCTGGTAGAGAATGCCCTGGGCATTAGTCCGCCGATGTACACAAGTTTATTAAGTAATATATAAAAATAAAACTAAAATAATAGTAACCGATTATAAAAATTCGTTCTTTGAAAACGTGGTACAGAACTACATCTAAATATTAAGAAAAACCCATTTAATTGTATCAGCTTGTCACGTCAAGGGCAATCTGAATAAAAAATATAATTTACCTATTACGTGAATGCGTAAAACTGTGGATTTTAAAGTAAATTAAAGATTTAACTAGCTCTTTTTATAACTTTTAAACTTAAAATAATTCAGATTTCCACCCTTCATGTCTCATACGGTTTTACTACCAAATTCAGAATAGCGCAAAACTAAACGTTCTTAGCAACGCCATATTTTTAACATCAAACCTAACTGAGTCTATCATAAGGTATACAATTGCATAATTTCTTAGAATTTAATTTAAAACTGCGGTGTGCACTTATATCTCGAGGGATTTAGCGTCAAATTGGATTGCTTTTCTACAAGTTGTGCATTTGCATTAGGACAAAAGATGTTACTTCAAGTCGGTGTAAGCACAGTGCAGTGAACCGACTGTACACAGAACAAAGCCAGCTGAACGTCGTGTATTATCGCTTGAATTTGCTGTACATATAAAAACATATAACAAGAAATGGACAGAAATAACTTTCTGGATAACATTTGTAAATCATACAGTGTATTTTCCCATGTAGGAATGAAACGTACCACACCCAGCATAGTGTAGGGTTCATTTGTAAACGCCTAATTTTTGTAACAACTGAATATAACGTGGACAACGGAGTTGATGACCACCACTAAAGTGGCCTAGGGAGAAACTTTATCACGCCTATTATATATATTATTATAAACACGTGCGCTCTCTTATTTTTCGTTTTTGTTGCCTCAGCAATACAGAGAGGTAGAACAGACTTAATGGTTTGCATTCATTATAAGTTTAGATTTGAAGTTAATTAGAACTATTAAATCTTGAAAACTGAAAATGTTTTTTTTTATTGAATAATATTAAATTGTAGTTGCACCCTCGAAATGTATAAGTGGTTTGCATTTCTTAATTGTGTCACTGATACAGGGGATTCTACAGGATTCCTTACAGTTTGTCTTAATTTTTATTCTTAAAGATGCTTGTTTGTTACAAGCAACCTATTAACTTTAAATTATGAATATTTCTTAGTAGATGAATTCTCCTTTATCATGATGGTGATATACACCTAGCCAATTTCATCCAGGACAATCAGTCTCAAGGGAGACAACTGAAACCAATCCATGCTAGAGATATTACAGCAAAACATGTGACCCCCCTGTTCCTTTACTTTCATATTTTTTGTTTTAAGGAATAGTGGTCAAACGAGCAAATGTATCACCTGATGGTAAGCGATTATAGCCGCCCATTGGAACCCTCAAAACCAAAGGTATCACAAGTGCGTTGTTGACGAGGAAGGGGCTAGGGTATGGCCTTCCAGTGTCCTCACTCACCGGTAGAGTCCGTGGTATCACTCCGGTCGAGCCGGCCCATTTATGCCGAAGCCTGGCTCTTCTCCTAATCCGATGAGATGGCGACCCAACACGACCGGGGACAGAATTAGGCGCAGGACCGAGGGCTTCATATGCTCTCCGAGGCACAGGAGTTAAGAATTCAACTTCTAAACTCCGGGTTATTATTAAACATTTGTATAATCAGATCAATTCAATAATACTTTTAGTCCCGAACCGCCCATTCAACCCGCGGCTTCTTAATCGGCAGTCGAATACGCTAACTTTTAGACCAAGAAATCAATCTTATACAATCTTGAAGTTAATTTAAGAGAAATCTTCTATCATTTTGTAAAAGGGTAGTTAACACCTTAGTCAAATTAGTTACTTTTATCATCGGTCAAAACTACAAATATAAAACTCGTAACGTCACTATTTTAGACTATTCGATTGAAGAATTTATTCAATGTTTATTTGATTAATATTTGTAATATACATATATTAAAACCTGTAATAATTATATTTTCCGCGATGTTTTGTAGTATTCGTTTTAAGGAAGGCGAGATAGCCATTTATGTAGGATACAGTCTGCTGTCCTATTCATCTAGTTTTAAGTCAACGGCTCGTAGTCCAAGTTATGGTCGAGCGTTTTTGTGACGATGAAAATATGACCAACTTTTTTATATTTTTTTTATTTAAGTGAATTCGCTTACAAGATGGCTTTCAAAGAACAAAGAAGAGACAATATCGAACACGTACTTCAAGCAACACGCACCATATGTTGTTTAATATTTTTGCTTTCTTTATTTTTAACTTGTTTTTGAACTTCCTTTTATAATAAAATCTTATTTTTCAATAACAGCTCTACTCTCTTGATTACTCATTATATTTTATAAACAAGAAAAATCTTTGAAAATATTTGGTATCGACTTTAAAAGAGCAGTGTCTAACAATCCAAGGCCCATTCAAAAGAAGCCTTGTAGAAATAAAAAAAAGATCTGAGTGAAATCATCTACGTTCATATATATTTTTTACAAAACAACAGAAAAGAAAAATATAAAAATACGCTTAACTATTACTAAATATCCTCATTGACAGAAATATTGTCGAAAACGTAATTGTTTTCCATTTTGAAACAGAGGTTCTAAGAATTCCATTCAGATGTAGTAACTTTGTATTTTTTACATTCGTGAATGTACATATATACTTATTTTTATATCTTTAAGATTAGACAGAGATTTGACTGCATGGTTGGCCTAGCAGTTTAAGCGGTCGCCTCTCCTCTGTGCCAAGTGTTATGGGTTCAAATCCTAGTTGGGACAAAACTTTGTGTGAATCACAAATTGTCCAGTCCAGTTGTTCTTTATATCCACCACTGGAGGTAATGCGGGAGTTGTTTTAAAAAAAAATGAGATGTTACGCCAACTATGAGTGTAATTTTTACATAACATATTTACATATGTATGTTAAATGAAATAGCGAGCTTATTATTGCCACCAATGACTTACAATTTTTTTTATTTAATAAGGCAAACGATCAGACTTATCCCTTGATGATAAGTATTTATCGTACCTCATGGACGCCCGCAATACCAAAGGTGGAAGAAAAAAAAAAAGAATGGAAGGGTAGGCATTATTACCATATCCCTTCATTCCTTTTTATTAAGAAAAAGCCAGTGTTTTTAGTGAACTAGACAATGTAATTAATAGTTTGACCGGGACAGTAGGGGTCGGTATAGTCTGATCCCTTTTATCGAACCTTATCAGTTATCGCAACAATAAAAAGTTATGTCCTTCTCTAGGTCTTAATCTATGTCTATACCGAATTTCACTCAAGTCCGTTAAACGGTCAAGCCGTGAAAGTGTAATAGACAAACTTACTCGAATTTGTAATATAAGTAAAGAAAAAATAACACAATAGATAGATAGAATGTGAACTATTAAACCACATAATAAAAGCGTATATATACCTGTATAGGAAACTAGCCACATCTAAACCAATGCACATTGCACCCAGAGAAATATTGGAATTTCACGGGACAGGTGTAAAACCGCCAAGTTGGCCTTGTTATAAATTTGTACTCTTTCTGATATAAGTTAAAGATCATTTTTGCTTGTTTGTTTAGAACATATTCCTATGAATGGGTTTGACACTTGTCGTGGTGTTATTCAGTCTTATTTATAAAGACCTTTTCACACAAAATTATATATATATAATATCATGTACTCCGCTTGAGGTTGATTAAATTCTATCAAACTCATCTTGAAGTTGATTAAGTAACATCCACAGCTAAACTAGTCTTCAAGATTGTTAGTTCATCATCAACGAGCCATAGTGTCCTATTCCTGGGCTCGGATCTCCTCTGAGAAGAGGGCTAAGGTCAGGTGTCCCCACGCCAGCATAGTACGGGTTGGGAAATGGCAAGATAACGTTGTGGCTACGTGATCTTGTCACTGGATGTTTTAAGCCGCTTTAACACCTCCAACTGACCTTCGCTTCATGGTGTGATGCCACCACTGGCCACTTATCCAGGTACTTAGGTACTAACCGCGCTGTCGTTATTTGCCCTCGGTGATTGTTTCTTATCACCGAGTGCAACTGAGCTATGAGAGCTTGTTATTTTAGTTAGAGAAAAAATATAACCGTGTGCTATTATCAAGGCGAACCGTATTTTTGTGGTATAATTTGGTGCGATAATTAAGTGCAATACAAATTTGCTTGCCTAGGCACAACGATAGAGCGTAAGACTGCTGTGCTAAGAGTATGGATTCAAATTCGGGGTCAGACCAAAATTTCATATATTTTTTAAATATTTGTTTCGTTTGGGTATTTATTTACAAAAATATAAAGGTGTTCTATCAATCAATCTGTCTGACATAGAACAAGCTCTATTTAGTATGAACCTAGATGGCGCTGGGTGAAATAGAAATCCTTACAAGTAAAATATAGGCATTAATTTATGTAATTTATACTCTCCATAGTCGGCACGTGATTAAACTTGTTGCAATACATTCTTAAATTCTGAACTCACTTGTACTTATTAGAATATACTAATTAAACTTACACCTGACCGGTTTCGCCTCAATATTAAACGTTAAAGTTTGATATCAACATTAGAACCGCAGGTAAACAAGCCTGCTAAGCAGCCAATTGGAACTTAAACTCTACTATATAAGGGAGTACGCAAGTAGCAGTGATGTACTTGCATTTCTAGACATGTAAAGTGTGGATAGGCGAAGGTAGTTACTTCATCAACAAACTGGCCAGTGGGGATGGCATAGGATTTGTTTAATGCTTTTAGTAGTCACCCAATAAAGACCAAATATTATAGGTTATATGTATGGAGTTATTACTTTGAATTTTTCTTTTTATAAATATAACTGTAACAAAATGTAAGTGAATAAAAACCGACTCCTCCGAAATATTGATATTATTTATTGTTTTTTTTTTTGTAAAGAACTTAAGTGTAAAGTCGCTCTAAGATTGAAAAATATGACTATGACATTCTCATATTACGCGTGTACGTCTGCAGCCGTAGACGAATTGCTTGGTTACTGTGATTTGTGAGCGTCGTGTCGTACATCGCTGCATTTTGTTGATGTATGGCATTACACTACATTATTAATGCTGACATGTACTGAGAAATACCAATTTATCAAAAAGTTTGATTACTTTGAACGTTTACAAGTTTCAAGGAAATGTGTTGTTTTAGTGGATAGAGGAGAGTTCTTTAAGGCAAATTTAGAAAGCGGTTAGATATAAAATATATCTACATTCACACCTAAGCATATATTTTAGGCTAGCGCGTTCTATGACGTAATGTTAACACGATTGTAATATAAAAATTGTTTATGGTGAAATTTTATAAATGATGCTTGTATGTCACCTACCGTTTTACCGTGAGAGAGCTACCTTCGGCATGCATGGGTCGGCTCGACCGGAGTGATACCACGGCCTCAAGGAAAATCGGTTTGAAACAGCGCCTGCGCTGTGTTTCACCGAGTGAGTGAGGATACCGGAGGCTCATAATCCAAACCTTCCCCTCATTCACCTCCCCATCTCTCAAGGCCGGCAACGCACTTGTGACACCTCTGGTATTGCAGGTGTCCATAGGCGGCAGTAATCGCTTATTATCAGGCGATACATTTGCTCGTTTGCCCTCTACTACATAAAAAGAAAACACTGAATCCACCCAGATTGGGCAAAAGTCACCCGAGGGCGGGGGCAGTGTCGACCAGCTTGGGAGCAAGCTGCCAGAAGTGTTCGTCGAAGAGCCACCTACCGTCGAGGATCAGGCCCAGATACTTCATCTCGGCCGGAACCGGTATGAGAGACGGAAGCGCCGCGGGGCGGCTCACGACGGAGCCCATGGAACAGCAGGGCCTCCGTCTAGTTCAGGGCCATCGGTAAGCCCAGCACCTCGATGCGGCTGACCACCAGAGAGACACCCCTGATGGCCAGGCACGCCGTCTCCTGGAAGTTCGCCCCAGGAGCTGTGGCCAACGTGTCATCGGTGTAACAGATTACACCCATCCCGGGGGGGGAGACACTCGTGAAGGACCCAGTCGTACCCCACCTTACACAGGAATGGTCCTAGGACAGACCCCTGCGGAACGCCGCACGACATGGGTCGCCGGCTCAAGGCGCCATCTCGATCCTCGTACACGATGGTACTCCTCCAGATAGTCTGCCACCAACCGCCTCAAGTACTCTGGTACCCTATGGTACTGGAGTGCTTCCCTGATGCAGCTGAATGGCAGACTATTAAAGGCGTTTGCGATGTCCAGAGACACCGTAAAAACCACGCTGCCACAGCTCACCGGGTCTTCAGTCACGACCCTCAGGCGCATCATGGCATCGACCCTCGAACCTCCTCTCGTAACCCAAATTGGATGTCTGACAGGTCAGTTCCCACCACGCTGATGTGCCGGACGATGCGGACAGAGAGCACCCTCTCGAACAACTCTCCCGCCTCGTCCACCAACACGATGGGCCTGCAAGCCGCGACCGAATCAGCAGGCCGTCCCGGCTTCTGCAAGGACCAGCTTCCCGCACTTCCAGCACTCAGGGAAGGGTCCGGACACCAAGCTATCGTCCAACACCTCCCTGAGGCGGTCCCACATATGGACGAGGGCTCGGGCCATCACAGACTACAGAAGCCCCATTTTTTTTTTTTTTGACATG